>PVIC010012630.1:7668-39482 GCA_004025085.1 Thryonomys swinderianus
CCCTGCATTTTAAATCTTGAGAGACTTTACCAAAAGGACATTAAGAAAAGACTTTCTGAAATAACACTTCCATGACCAGTAATGAAGTGATGTTTTTTTCTCAATAGCCTCATTGAATGTTTTATTTTTTTTGAGACAGGGTCAGGGTCTCACTTTGTAGTTCAGGCTGGCCCTCAGCTCACTATGTAGCCCAGGCAAGCCTGGAACTCAGCAATCCTCCTGTCTCTGCCTCCCGAGTGTTGGGATTACAGGCGTGAGCCACCATGCCCGGCACTGTGGTATGTGGTATCAACCGCTGGTGGGCATGAGTCACCATGCCCAGCATTGTATGTGGTTACCGGGATCAAACTCAGAACCTTGCACTTGCGAGGCAGGCGCCGGAACCACTGAGCTAAATCTCCAGCCTCCTCACTGAATTTTTAAAGTTAAATTAATCCAATGGGCAGAAATTATACTTATTTTCAGGTTTCCTTTGTAAGTAGAAAGAAATATACCTAAAGGTATTACTAAGTTTGTTTTCTTCCTTTTCTTTAGGTATTGAAATTACCTGGAAGTCAGATCAGGAAAATTTCAATTTCTAAATTTGAGTACGTTTGAGATTTCTTTAATGAAATATGTTCAGGTCCTATCCCTGCAGCATTAAAAAGGTGTATTTAAAAGGTCAGGGAAAGAGATCCTGAGGGTGGGTTAGTGATTTTCTCTCTGTGTAGCACACTGCGGAGCTGGAGCTGTGTTCCCGGCCAGCCGTGTGTTCAGAGCTCTTCTGCAGGACCTCATGTCTATTCGAGGTTGGGCAGTGTGCATCTCTACTAAGGGCTGAGTGCTTGGAGGTGGGTCTGTGTGCAGATGTCAAGGCCGCCGAGTCCCTCTGCAGTGGGGATCTCTTCACAGAAGACTCTGGCCAGGAGTTAGGGTGCTTGGTGGTTCCCATCCTTCTTTCTTCATAGATTAGTATCCAAGTGGTTCTTTCCACTCTTGTGCATTTTGAAATCAGTAGACATTCTCTAAAAACCAAATGTTTCTCTTGTAAAGTACCCTGCGGGTTAAGTCAAGTAAAAACTATCATCCGGTCCAATGCTTCCTTCAGCGCCCTGCGACCCAGCACAGAGAGGCTGTCCATTTCTTTGTGTGATGTCTGGAAGTTGCAGCCGATCCCTAACACAGGTGCAGTCCTCTGTTACCTGAGGGCCATCAGACCGCTCTTCCTGGGCCTTGCGCTTAGGCTAAAGGGCTTGGGGTAGTGGCCATGATAGGAAATGAGGCACGTGGCCTGAGAACTGTGTCTGTGACTTGCCCATGGGACTTAACGTCTACGTGGGGAAGCTAGTGGTAGTTCTCCCACCTACACACCACCAACCTGCCCCTGTTGATGCCTTTTTGTGAAAAGGATTATTTTTTGCCATGGTTTTCTTCCTACACAGTCTCTGCTGCCCTTGGCTCTCTGAGGCTGTGTGCCAAAGGGTTAGCGGTTTTACGCCAAGTTAAGGTTCTGATTGAAGGTGGTTAAGGTGTGGTACAAAAGCTACATGAGCAGTCATGGTTCTCTGTGCATTTTAGGGGACAGCAATCCTAGTACTGATTGATGACTATTAATTCCTGGGCTCGGGGTTGGGTATTCTTAGTAAATCAACGTTTTGTTTAGTTTTCTGAAAAGACCATGCCAGAACCTGTAATCCCATAGCTAGTACATACCAAACGCTGGTTTGCAAGTAGAGTTTTTGCTAGTACAAACTCAGCAAAATCTTGACACATTGGGACCTTTGGGTCTTGTTCAACATGCTGCATTTTAAGAGTGTCTTATGGGCTGGGCACTGTTCTTGAGTCTGGGAATCCAAAGAGAAAATACCTCCCTTCAAAAAGTTTACAATTCAATAAGGCAGATCCTCATTTAATTAAAATTGCTGCATGTACTGCAATTTTAGGAAAAATTAACCACAAGAAAACATCTAAGAGATATTTTACTCTAATAAAAAAGTCAATTCAGTCCTCCAAAGATTTGTTTTCAGGACAATACTCAGTAAATCCAGTTTCTTGAATGTGATTGTAAATCTCCATTTGGTCCCAAATGTCCTTCTGAACTCTGACAGTAAGAGACGGCATGAGACTCGATCACCAAAAGCATCCTGGCCCACCTTGCTCCTGTGTCAGGGTTTGCTGAGACATGTCAGAAGTGCCTCCCTCCTGCAGAATTGGAGGGATTTCAGCCCCCATTTCAGACCCACTTTATTGTCTTACAGCTGGTGGAGGTATGTCTGTGCCTTGCTTTTAAGCAAACACAGTTGATACTTGGCTGTCACTGATGCTTTCAGCCTGGGTTCCTGCCTGCCAGCCTGGCGTGTGCACAGCACAGTGGCAGCTGACAGGTGTGTCCTGACCTCTTCTTGTCTTTCACACTTTTTCCCTCCTGCCAATCATCACCTTCCTGCACCCCAGCCTTCCCACTTCTGGTGTTTCTCATTTTCTTCTACACCTCGTAGCTCCCTCTTGAGGCCCATGGGTCTCTGTCTACGTGACACTTCCCTGACCCCCTGATGTTGAATAATAAATAGGTCCTTCCTTTTTTTCTTTCCATGTCACCCATAGCCTCTCATCTCAACATAGCCTTATAGTTTGTGTACACACATCTCTCCCCTAAAAGCAAAAACTCTGTCTATTCCCCACCCCATTTATAAAGTGTCCTAATGCCTTACTAATAGTCACTTTTACTAAATGGTGAGTGGATGGATAGGCAGGCGGGTGGGTGGGCAGATAGGTGGACAGTTGGAGGGATGCTTTCGTTAAACAAATACTTGAGAACTGTGACAGGCCAGTTACTTGCTGGCCATGGCCCTTAAACAGTAAATAGAATGTCACTTGCTTGGGGCCAGAGATTCAGCTCAGTGGTTCTGGTGTCTACCTGCCAAGCACAGGGTCCCTGGCTCGATTCCTAGTAACCACATACAACAATACCAGGTGTAATTACTCCTATCATCCCAGCACTCAGGAGGCAGAGGCAGGAGGATTGCTGAGTTCGAGGCTTGCCTGGACTACATAGTGAGCTCAGGGCCAGCCTGACCTACAAAGCGAGACCCTGTCTCAAAAAAAAAAAGAATGTCACTTGCTTACCTCCTGTTTGGGAAGAGGGACCAGGAATGTGAAAGGCAGGCGTGGAGCCAAGGTGAGGACACTGCTGGTGTCGCTCAGGGCTAAATTAGAGCAGAGAGACCTGAAGGAAGTGAAGGAATGAGCCACATCCCATTCATGGTGAAAAAGCTAAATTCTTACCATTTTCAGAGTAACTTCTAGGTAGGTGTTGATCTTGTCTCACAGTGCAGTTTTAGTTTTTGCCACACACCTAAAACTGAATACCAAGCAGAAAGAGAGCCACTGGAATGATAGGAACTTTTTCTGTGTGTGGAAGGGACAATTCCAGGAATAAGAAAAAAAAATATGTTTACAAACCACATTTTTTAATATCTTCAGACCATTTTTTATTAGCTCGAGCAAGTGTGGATTACAAAAAATGTATTTTTTTCTTTCTCCCCTTTAAAGTCAATATGAAATTAATAAAAACAAGGTTACTTTTCAAAATATTCTAGACTTGGCAGATTTGTATGTCTTTGATTTTTCGTTTTCCTCTCATCTGCTGTAGAATTTTTTAGGACTCATTGGATAGAATAGTCACATATTTCTCTTAGTTCAAAAGGTTCCTAATTAAGTGATCTGGTCTTGAGAGTTCCCTCCAAGTGGCTAGGTCAGGTGACCAACATGAGGCTCCATCCAGGCAGGAGAGACCACACCCACTGCTGTCTTTCCAGATTATGGCATGATTTCCAGCCCATGTGTCCTGCAGGCTCATTTCCAGGGCATCTAAGGTAGTCGGCATCTGCCTTTGAGACCTGGGGGTGTCTCAGTAGAATATATTCAATAGAATATAAGGCAGTTGACTCTGCATACACCTAAAGTCCTGGAGAAGAGGAGCATTCAGAAGGGTCCAATCTAGACTGGACATAATGGTCACAGATTAATGTTAATTGACAGGTTTGCTTTTGATCCAGGCCATGTCAGGGTCCCTGGGGAATATTCCTAGCCATGCAATCATCACTGGCTTCTTCCGGTGGCCCAAATCTGCCTTACCCTTTGCTCCTCTGGCAGCCCCCTCTCCTGCCCTCCCCTCCCCTCTGCTACAGAGGCCTCAGGCCCAGTGCAGATGTGGCCCTGTTGGGATTGTCCAGTTTTCTCCCTAGGATGGGCATCTTCAGTGCTGTCTCAGGATTGTCACTGTGTACACAAGAGTTTGAGCAGATGGACCGGGCCATGTTGGGGTTACACGTGTGCACGGACACAGTAGCTAAGACAGTAAATACTGAAAAAGATCAAGCAAAATGATCACTGAAGATTGGCTGTCTAGAAGCCCAAAGGGGCTGAGTGAACCCGTACTGTGAACAGCAGGGCAGAGTCAGGACTCTTCCAAGGAGGAGGAGCTCTCCCCAGGCCGGTGATGGAAGACCCAGGTGGCTGTGTGGAGGGCTGGGTCTGCTCAGTTTGCTCCAAACCTTGGTTCTTAGCCAAGGATGATGGCACATGCTTATAACCCCAGGACATGGAAGGCTGAGGCAGGAAGATTGCTCTGAGTTTAAGGCCAACCTGAATTGCATAATAAGACCTTGTCTCAAAAACCAAAACAAACAAATGAAAAAACCTTGGTCCTTGTTTGTGAAGGCCTCCTCCTTTCACAAGCAAGCATTGACTTGTGCTCTAAAATTACGGCACTTCTAGAGGGCTTTCTATGTGCCAGACATCATTCTACAGCTGGATCTCAATTTATTTATTTAGCTAATTAGTCACTTAGGAGTCAGGGTCTTACGGTGTAGTTCAGGCTGGCCTTGAACTCACTGGGACCAGGGTGGGTCCATTCCCTGAGATATCTCAGCCTCACAGTTGTGGAATAGGCTCTTCGGCAGGGATGTAGGAAATGCCAGTGGGTAAGCCTCATCTTTCGTGACCGTGTTCAGTGTTCAAGGCAACACAGCTGAGCTCTGAGAGATGAGGGATCCAGGATCAGGGCTTTGTCATTTACTGAGACACAGGCATGTCTCAGAGGGACTTTCAAACTTGATTATCCCCTTGCTGATTAATTTGGGGATCGGTTTTCCCATCTAGTGCACACGAAAAATTATCTTCCTTTGTTCCGTGAGCTAGAAGGCACAGCTCTGGTGCTGCAGCTGAAGTCTGATTTTAGGTAAGAGCTCAAACTCACGGTATTTCTTTATTTTTATTACTGTGGCTATTAGCATCTTCACTGCTCTCTTTTGGCCCTGAAAGCAGCCGTGTGTTTGATCTGTGCACTGGAGAAAGCAGGCTCATCATAGCCTGAGGTTGATGGGGAGTTTGCAGGGAGCTGTCTTGAATCGGCCCTGAATGCAGGAGGGAGGAGAGTGTAGCAGACCAGGGATGGTAAGAGTCAAAGCTCAGGGGCGGGAGAGCATGGGAGACGCTGAGCAGCTGTGAACACACACAGTGTTACTACTCTTGAGGGTTCACCTCCTTTCCACGTGAGTTGCATTTAGGTTTGGGGTTTGGTCCAGTCACCATCTTCAGTCCCCGCAGAGGTAGTGATCCTAGGTTAAGTGTACACAGCCTCTCTTAGCACAGCAACACCACTGCAGAGAGGGATCCCTGTGGGATCCATAGCCATGGGAAAAGTCAGCAAACCCCCTTCCCCCGTGTCATTATAGGAATTTGAAGTGGTCAGGCTCAAGATCCTGCCTTGGCACAGAGCAAGACACAGCCTTGTGCACCAGAGAAGACCTCTGTGTGAAGGAGGAGTCCTAGAAGCCAGTGGGGTGGGCATGCAGTGAGGAGCTGTGCAGGGCTGAGGCTGGGCAGAAGCAGCCACTCAAGGGCAGACAGGGCTTTGAGGCGAAGCGTCTGACCAGTTCTCACCCCGTGTGGGCTGGTGTGGCAGTGACGGGAACTTGCACGGGGCTCCCAAACTGCCCTTTGAATAGTCCATGTCTGTGCTCGTTTTAAGTTCTGAATTTTGATTCTCAGACAGATCCCCACAAATCAAGATAATGTCACTGTTTCAGTATCCCAATGTTATCTCTTTAATCGACTCTGGCATGCAGAAGTAATATCCCAAAATAGCCTTTGAGGAATCCAAGCCCCGATGTTTCATTTGGAAGGTAAGGTCACTGTATTTATGTGTCAGCCGTAAATACTTGGATGGGCGTTTGAGTGCCTGAGGATTTGCCACTTCCGGCTTGATAGCACTAGATCCTTTGGAAGTGTCCTGTGTCCTAATGTGCCAGCAGATTTAGAATTTTAAACAAGTCATGGAAATAAACAGGTGCACAGAGCAGCTAAAAATAACCATCCTAGGAAGTGAAATTGGGGTGGTGCCAAGGAGCTAAGGTGGGGAGGTCAGGGCTGTAGGGAAAGGTCCAGATGGAGGAGAGAAAGCAAGTTAAGGAAAGAAAATCCTGCCCTTCCGCCTCTTTCCACCCAGAAGTAGTTTTATTTTCTCAGGCTCTCCTGTGCCGTTGGCCCGATGGCATCATGTCAACTGAAATATGTTGTAGCCTCAGCCCCCCATCTTGCTTGCCTTTACACTCAGGTTTCCAAGTGAAAGGTCGGCACAAGAGGTGGCCCACTGTATGTGGATGGAAAGTGGGTGGCCCCCGCCTTGCTTTAGTGGGGTGTTCCTCCCACTGTCCTCACCCCCGCACACCCCTGACTCAGCCACTGAGGTCTCAGCGGTGATGAGAGGTGTGAAGGATGATGGGAGTGCAGGCATTCTGGCCCCATTAATCCTCTTCCTCCTCCCCCCGCAGAGCCTCAGCACCTCCTCCATGCCCTGCTGCACTTCCTGAGCCGTGAGCGATGGTGGCTGTCAGCATGTGAAGGATGATGGGTGGCCAGGGGGTAAACACAGCTTGTTACTACCAGATTCGATTACCTTTACTGGGTGCTCCCCAAAGACAAATGGATGGGGGCCTCTCGACCCCTTGAGGGCAGAGGTGGTCTTAGTCACCAGCAACAGGGACCTGTAAAGAGCAGTTACAAAATGCCGTGAAATAGTCTCGCAAACCGGATGTTGGCAGATGGCACTAATTGTGTTTTCTGAAGGTTTTCTTATTGGTTGTTTTGAGGTGGGGGTCCTGGTTTGACCCTGAAAATACAGTGCACGAAGGCCAAATATGCAGGTTCAAAAACAAGCAAAATTGTCTATGGTTATTAAAGGTTAAAATGGTGTTTACCTTGAGGACAGAGCAATGCTGTGAGCTGGATGTAAAAACATTCTAGAGTGGGTTCTAGAATATTCTGTATCTTGATCTGGTGGTGCAATAAATAAATAAATATTTATGTGTGTAAAAATTAAGCAGTATGTTTAAAAACTATGCATGTCATATCTCAGTAAATAAATGACAAATTTGAAAAATGCATAAAAAAGCCTGAACAGAAGCATCTCAATAACCTTTGAATAACTTAGCTTTTACCGTACTCGAGATTAGCTATTCCATGCTCCTACATCCTAAAACTCTGACTCGGTTCATTCCACAGCTATTTATGGAGAAATAAAATAACAAGAAGTCCCTTCCTAGTTTGACAGTCCAGAGAGTGGCCTGGAAGTACTAACCCCTGTGCCCCACATCAGAGCCTTCCCTTTCCTCTCCTGTTGAATGAGATTGTTGGGAGATTGTTGGGATACTGAGGTCAAGTTGACCTGGCTTTGAATTGCTGCTGTGCCACCTGTTAGCCTTGGGCCTTTGGAAAACTGTTGCCTTCTCTGAAGCTCAGTGTCTTCTCCTGGGTAAACACTTCTTAAAATGGTCCATCAGCAGATTGTCCATCCCTGTAAAGTGTTCAGTCCAGTGCCTGGGACCTAGCAAGTTGTCAATAAATGTTAAATGCTGCTGATTGTCACTGTCCCTCCTGCCAGATTTGCAGGAAGTGTGGAATCTTAGGTCCTGAGCAGCAGTAGAGCCTCATATGTACCTTGATAATCGGTCCAACAAACAGTTCCCACACGACCCAACTTTTCCTAGAGTTGGGCCAGCTCCAGGGTGCAGAGGCCCCCTCTGGCTTGGCACGGTTGTTTGGCTTGAGCTCGGCTGGTTCTCAGAGCAGGAGCATGGTCGAGTTGGCCAACAGTGTACCCATGTCGAAGCAGCTGTGGTAAACATCTGGCTCTGATTATCTGGCTGGGAATGGTCGGGGGTGGGAGCACCATGATTTATAGATTGCTCCTTTGGCTGTAAATCCCATCTGTAATTGTGACTTCTCTGTCCCTAATTGTTTGCAGAGAAGAGAGGAGCTCAATGGCTTACAATCCCTGGCAGAGCCCACGGCTGCTGAGGGGGTGAGGTTTGTTGCTAGGACACGGCCGTCTTTGTTTTGGTCCCTGCTCAGCAGAGTTTTAAGGCCCTGTATACATTTCTCTGTATTGTTAATGTAATTTGTTCAGGCAGTGAACAGCCAAGTTCAACTGAAGGAATCCGATACTCATAACAGAAACACCAGAGGCCAGGTTTTTGTGGTCAAATTAGGGTTTTGAGGCCTCGGAAGAGAATGAAATGTTGAGCTTCACAAGGGGGACAATCTCCCTTTCTCTTCTTGTGCTAGCGCTGGCCTGTGTTCAGCTTCCTAGAGGAGCTTGGCCTTGGGGGTAACCAAAGTCCACCACATTCAGGCTGTGGTAAGTGGGGAGCAGAGCTGCCTGTCTCTGAGAACAGGGGTGTAGATTTTATTCCAAAGGAATGAAAGACGCCTGATCGCATGAGCTTGTTTGGGCAATGCCAGCCTGGCCTTTCCTATACCCCAGCTACAGGCGTATTTCTCACCCCCTCCTCCAGCCCTGGATGACTTGACTTGTATGGAAATAATAGTTGGGATCTGTTGAGAAGGTATGTGACTGTGAAAAATGCAATTTGCCCACTTCCGTTGCCCGTGAAGACCCGACAGCCTCCTTGCCATCTGGGAAGCCCACACCCTGCTGTGCTTGGAGTTTTCAGAAATGATGGATTCCAAACATCTTCCGGTGAGCGGTTAATGATACTCAGTGAACTCAGTTCATCCTACCCTCTTCCTTTCGCCACAGAAAGTAAAATAAAAACCAACATACCAGCCTGCAAGCATTTTCCATGCTTTATTTGCTTTTAGAATACATATACATGCTGTGAAATTAATCAGACCAACCCTATTAAAACCCCCCCATGCATCCGTCCTTCCATTTAACAATTACTGCACACTTTCCATGGGTGTAGAATGCACTAGGCCCTGTCCCTTCCAGAGCTTAAAAAATAGAGACACAAGACCAGGGATTTAGCTCAGCAACATAGTGCCTGCCTGGCAAACACAAATCCTGAGTTCAATCTCCAGTATCAAAAGAAAAACAACAACAAAAAAAATAAAAACACACAGATAAGAAAACGAAAGCTGCCTCCCAGATCTGTGGGAAAGGCCTCAGGAGGAGACATGGAGCAGTGCACACCAGTGGGGTTCTGGTACTGTCTGGGTTCTGGTGGCCTTCATTCCCTTCTATCCCAGCCCCAGGAGCCCCTTGAGCACAGAGCAAGTTACCTTTTTTTTTTTTTTGAGCCAGGGTCTCACTTTGTAGTTCAGGCTGGCCCTGAACTCACTATGTAGCCCAGGCAAGCCTCAAACTCAGCAATCTTCCTGCCTCTGCCTCCTGAGTGCTGCAATTACAGGCATGAGCCACCACGCCCAGCATTGTGGTATGTGGCACTGATTGCTAGTGGGCATGAGTCACCACACCCAGTATTGTGGTATGTGGTTACCTAGATCGAACCAGGGACCTTGTGGTTGCTAGGCAGGCACCGGAACCACTGAGCTAAATCTCCGGCCCAGCAAGTTGCCATCTCTTAGCGAATCTGCTGTGTGCACATGGGCATGGCTCCTCACAACCAGCTTGTGCACCACAGCGCCTGGCATCGAGCAGGAAAGTTCTGTAAGTGACTAGATCACGTAGGTAGAGACATTTCCTAATCTTGATTAAAGCAGACAAGTAGCCGATGAGATGGAAGCAGAGCTGATAGTCACAGGAACATCCTGTAGAGCTCACCCAGCCGAGAAGGTTATTCACTCTTGTTCCCAGCGCCCTTCTTTAACACAAAGGAGTGCAAGGAGGGGAGAAACACGGCATTCCCACTGGACACAGAACTGTCGCTGGAGCCCCACAGACCCCACCGTCCCGCTGCAAACCAGGCTGCCCACAGCTCTGCTCCTGCTCCCGGGTGCTGCAGAGGCACTCTTCTTTTGGGGAGAGTTTCCTCAGCCCACCTGCTCACTATCAAGTTGCCTGTTTCCTGTCCCTGATTCACTTCTTCTTCTTTGTTTTTTTTTTTTTTGAGGCAGGGTCTCGCTTTGTAGTTGAGGCTGGCCCTGAGGTCACTATGTAGCCCAGGCAAGCCTGGAACTCAGCAATCCTCCTGTCTCTGCCTCCCGAGTGCTGGGATTACAGGCGTGAGCCACCACGTCCGGCATTGTGGTATGTGGTATTGATGGCTGGTGGGCGTGAGTCACCACACCCAGCATTGTATGTGGTTACCAGGATCAAACTCAGGACCTTGTGCTTGCAAGGCAGGCGCTGGAACCAGTGAGCTAAATCTCCAGCCCCCTGATTCACTTCTTTACCTCCCTTCTCATGCCATATCTTCGCATTAAATCTACACTAGGCAGTTTGTATTAAATTGTTTTTTTTCTTATTTGTCTCCTGCATTAGACCATAAATTCTGTGGGATCAGAAAGGGTGTCCTCTTTTCCCGATAGCTGAGAAATGTTTACTTTGTGGTGTTAAAAGAGTGTGTCTTTTAACCCTTAAGGAAAAGGGTTTTTATCTGGGCATGGTGACACTTACCTGTAATCCCAGGTACTTGTGAGACTGAGGCAGGAGGAAGGCAAGTTCAAGGTCAGCCTGGCAACAGACTCTTTCTTAAAAAAAAAAAAAAAAAAAAAGAGTTTGGGTTGGGGATTTAGCTCAGTGGTTCTGGCATCTGCCTGGCAAGCTCAGGGTCTTGAGTTTGATCTCTGATAACCACATACCACAGTGCCAGGCATAATAGCTCACAGCTATAAACCCAGCACTTGGGAGGCAGAGGCAAGAGGATTGCTGTGAATTCGAGGCCAGCCTGGTTTGCGTAGTGAGTTAGGGGCCAGCCTGGACTACAAATCAAGACCCTGTCTGAAAGAAAAAAAAAATGGATGTCATTGTGGGCATGTTACCACATGCCTATAATCCCAGGATTTGGGAGCCTGAGGCAGGAGGATCACAAGTTCAATGCCAGCCTGGACTACATAGTAAGTAAAGTTAGTTTTACCACCCACTTTGTAGGTAGTACTACAAAGTGAGACCCTGTTTGCAAAAAAAAAAAAAAAAAAAAAAAAGAAAGAAAGAAAAAGTTCTTTCCATTGAAAAAAATTGATTGTAGTATTTTCTTCCTGAAAGTTTTACTTTTCAATAAATAGGAGAGTTTCCTAGGGTTTATATGGAACTTACTGGGTAATTTAGGAATACTAGTTCTTTCTTTCTTTCCTTCTTTCTTTCCTTCTTTCTTTCTTTCTTTCTTTCTTTCTTTCTTTCTTTCTTTCTTTCTTTCTTTCTTTCTTTCTTTCTTTCTTTCTTTCTTTCTTTCTTTCTTTCTTTCTCCCTCTCTCCCTCCCTGTTTTTATTTTTCTTTCTCTTTCTTTCTCTCTCTGTCTCTTGTCTCTCTGTCTTTCTGTCTCTGTCTCTCTCTGTCTCTGTCTCTCTCTGTCTCTCTCTCTCTCTCTCTCTCTCTCTCTCTCTCTCTCTCCTGGTACTGGGAGTTGAATGCAGGTCCTTGTACTTGTGAACCAGGCCCAGTGCCATGGTATGCACCGGCAGGAATTCAAGTCACCACACTGCAGGGTCCCTGTATACCCACATGTATTAAGGCACTGTACACAGTAGGATGTGGAACACAATAGATACGGAACCATCCCAGGTGCCCACCAAGAGATAAATGGACAAAGAAAATTTAGTGTCTTGAAACACTGGAGTATTATTTAGCTATAAAGACAAACACATCTATGATACTTGCAGGAGCATGGATGAAACTGGGTTATCGTGTTATGTGAAATAAACCAGACTCAGGAAGACAAGTATCTCATGTTCTCCCTGATGTATGGTCTCTAAAAAGATGACAAGAGGGCCGGAGGGTTAGCTCAGTGGTTCCGGCGCCTGCCTCGCAAGCGTAAGGACCTGAGTTCGATCCCCGGTTACCACATATAATGCTGGGCGTGGAGACTCACTCCCACCAGCAATCAATACCACATACCACAGTGCCGGGCATGGTGGCTCACACCTGCAGTCCCAGCACTCAGGAGGCAGAGACAGGAGGATTGCTGAGTTCGAAGCTTGCCTGGGCACCATAGTGAGCTCAGGGCCAGCCTGAACTACAAAGCGAGACCCTGTCTCCAAAAAGCAAAAAAAAAAAAAAAAGATGACAAGAGAGCAGAGGGGAGCCTAATTAGGTTAGCAGAAGGAAATAAGAGGGTGAGCATTAGGGAGAGGATTGGGGGATACATACAGTCAAAATACAGGCATTGAAGCCTAGTGTGTAACTGAGTCAATGGAAGCTCTGGTTTTAGTTTGTTTTTTGTGTTGTGTGTTGTGTGTGTGTGTGTGTGTGTTTTGAGACAGGGTCTTGCTTTGTAGTTCAGGCTGGTCCTGAGCTCACTCTATATCCCAGGCTAGCCTCGAACTCAGCAATCCTCCTGCCTCTGCCTCCTGAGTGCTGGGATTACAGGCGTGAGCCACCACACCTGCCTGGCACTGTGGTATGTGGTACTGATTGCTGGTGGGCGAGTCAGCACACCCAGTATTGTTGTATGTGGTTACCAGGGATCAAACCAGGGACCTTGCGCTTGCTAGACAAGCACTGGAACCACTGAGCTAAATCTCCAGCCCAAGGTTTTAGATTTTTTTTTTTTTTTAAGGACCTTCCATACGGATTTCTGTAAGGGCTGTTAACATTCCCACCAGCAGCACATCCTTACCATCCTTACCATACCATTCAACTGGTGTAAGATGTAATCTCAGTGCAGCTTTGATTTGGATTTTCCTACTAGCTGGGTTTTCATATACTTATTGGCCATTTATTCTTTTTTTTTTTTTTTTTTTTTTTTTTTTTTTTTTTTTTTTTTTTTTTTTTTTTTTTTTTTTTTTTTTTTTTTTTTTTTTGCTTTTTTTTGGAGACAGGGTCTCGCTTTGTAGTTCAGGCTGGCCCTGAGCTCACTATGAAGCCCAGGCAAGCCTCGAACTCAGCAATCCTCTTGTCCCTGCCTCCCAAGTGCTGGGATTACAGGCGTGAGCCACCACGCCCAGCATTATATGTGGTAACCGGGGATCGAACTCAGGTCCTTGCGCTTGCGAGGCAGGCGCCGGAACCACTGAGCTAACCCTCCGGCCCGGTCATTTATTCTTTAGAGAAGTATTTGTTCAATTCATGTGCCCATCCACTGACTGGACTATTTGAGTTCATATTGTACATTGTGTATTCTAGATACATAGTAAATCTCTTAGAAATAGCTGGCAAAGATTTTATCCACTCTGTAGGCTCTCTTCAATAGTGGTTGTTTCTCTTGCTAACAGAAACTTTTTAGTTTGATGTAGTCCCACTTCAGGAATTTTGTCATTACTTCCTATGCTATTTGAGGTCTTATTCAAGAAGTCTTTGCCTGTGCTTATGGTTTCTTTTAACAGTTTCCAAATTTCAGGTTTTAGGTCCATTTGAATTGACTTTTGTACAAACTAAGGGACCAGGATCTAGTTGCAGTCTTCTACATTTTGGATTTCAAGTTTTCCCAGCACCATTTGTTAAAGAGGCTGTCTCATCTCAAAGTGTATTACAGTTCCTTGGTTAAGAATCCGATGGTTTTAGTTACATAAGGTTCTCTCTCTTTCTCTCTCTCTCTCTCTTTTCCTCTCCCGCTAACCCTACCTTTTCCTCCTCTGTCTTCCTGCGTCTTCCATTCTATTCCACTGGCCCATATGTCTATTTTTGTGCCAGTATCAAGGTATCTTTGTTACTAAGACTTTGTATTGTACTTTGAAATCAGGTATTGTGATGACTGGTTAGTTAGGATTGCTTTGGTTATTTTGGGTCTTTTTTGTTTCTAGTATGAATTTTAGGGTTGTTATTTTTAGCTCTAGAAGAATGTCATTGAAATTTTGATGTGGCTTGCATTGAGTCTGTATATTATTTTCAGTTACTTGATCATTTTAACAATAGTAATTTTGCTGATCCTTGAATATTGGAGGTCTTTCCATCTTTCAGTGTCTTCTTCAATTTCTTTCTTCAGCATTCTGAAATTTTCATTGTACAGGTCTTTCACTTCCTTGGTTAGGTTGATCCCTCAGTATTTTATTTGAAGCTATTGTGAATGGAATTGCTTCCCTGGTTTCTTTCTCAGCCAATTTATTACTGATGTATAAAAAGGCTATTGATGGGGCCGGAGGGTTAGCTCAGTGGTTCCGGCGCCTGCCTCACATGCGCAAGGTCCTGAGTTCGATCCCCTGTAACCACATATAATGCTGGGCGTGGAAACACGCCCACCAACAATCAACACCGCATACCACAATGCCGGACGTGGTGGCTCACGCCAGCAATCCCAGCACTCTGGAGGCAGAGACAGGAGGATTGCTGAGTTCGCGGCGGCTTGCCTGGGCACCATAGTGAGCTCAGGGCCAGCCTGAACTACAAAGCAAGACCCTGTCTCAAAAAACTAAAAAAATAGAATACTCACAAATAGAGTGTACAGAATAATATATAAGTAATAAAAAATGTAGAAACATTCATAAATAGTACCTTCAAGACAATAGTTACTTCTGAGAAGGAAAGGAAGTGGAGGGTTAAGTCTGGATACTATAACTATCAAAACTAATTGATTTCTTTAAAAATAAAGGTAGGAAACTCTTTAAGATCAATATGGAATGACATAGTATGTATAGCTGTGCATTCATATCGCCAGTTGTTTTCTCTATATTTTGAAAATATACGTGTGTGTATATTTTATAAATAGATGATAGTTCATTGGTTCTTTAACTAAAACATCAATTTGTAAAACTCCAAGAAGTAAGTAAATTGCATTTTCATTTTTAAGTTAAAAGTTATTATTAGAACATATTTTGGTGGAACTTTCTCCCATAGTCCCCTGCCAGCCCCCAACAAGGGACCTGTCACAAGGCAGTTGGGGACAGAGTTTCCTGATGCAAAACAGTAGTGAACTGGACGGCAAGAAGCCAGCAGCTCTGGGCCAGCCGCGGGCCACAGCCTTGGCCACACTACTATGTCAAGGGCAAGGCACACACGGGTGCCACCCTGACCGTTCCTGGCCTGTGCGTGTTGGGTTTCTCCAGCAGCAGCCTGAAGACGGGCATTGGCTCTGGTTTGGTTTCTGCTCCGGTTGCCCCAGGTCCAGCTCTGGGATGGAGTGGCCAAGAGGAGTCCGGATGTCACAGCTCAGCTCAGCTGAGTCCCAAGGACTGAGCCAGACTGGAAATCAGGAGACCTAGGTAGACAAAGCCTGCTTGTACAAATAGTGATTTGTGTAACCCTAGTGGGAGAGAAAGTAAGGAGTAGAAGGACTGCCAGGAACAAAAAACCAAACCCAGGAAGTATTTTTATTAACATATTGTCAATGGTGGTGTCCTCGTAGTTATTCTAAGTCTGTTTTGAAAGGAGTAAACAATTAGTGTCACCGAGAACAAGGATTTTCAATATGATAGAAAGGAGGTGGCCATGGGAGTAAGTAAGACTGAGGAAAAAAATCCTATATTCAGTCCTGAGTAGAAGCTGGAAGGACTGATGTAATGGAATCTATTTTATAGCTCTGTCTACTGCACAGCCCTGGGAACAACGGTCACCTCAGTAGGGCTGACCTCCAGGATTCAGGCTGTGTTCTACAAATACCATTTCCCACTTAGTATAAAATAAAGGAAAATAGGGCTCCTGGGAGATATAGCTGATTTGATGGACAAGGGAACCTAGAACTTATTGTTACATTTAAAAAAAAAAAAAGGAGAACTCCCGGAGACCATTACATACTCCAATCTGCTCTTCAGGGTTCAGGAATCAGGACTAGGACAATAGAAGAGATCAGGAACCAACCTCGGTGAGCTCATCGGCGATGCACCATGTTTATTTTAAATACATTCACAGCGATGCCAAAATTCCAAGCAAATAAATGACAGCAAGCTCATTTTGGCAGACGACAGGGTCTAAGTCTTGTTGACCTGGCAAAGCAAAAGAAGGACTCATACTTATCCAACCTGGGCCATGGGCTGCCACTGAACCACTACTAGTAGAAAGCTTTACTTTACAGAGATAATCCGGCTAATAAAGGAAAAAGAAACAATCTCTTTCCCTCTCCCTCAGGTAAAATTGAATAACATTGAACCAGAATTTGATCAAGAGTTAAGATCTAATTATTAGGTAAGAAAAATACACAGTTCAGAGGGACATGTTAAATGACACTTCAAGGATATTCTTAGAAAAATACAGATTGTAAAAAACTCGACAGAACCAGTGCTTTCCTCTACAGGAAAAGAGAAGGAGGAGAAGGAAGGAAACAAAGAGAATCCCCCCAAGATTCAGAGACTAAAAAAAAGATTAAAGGCTTTTAAAAGATTAAGAGACCTATTGACCATATTGATAAATAGCAAGGAGTAGACCACATTTGGATCTTGGTTGAAATAAAACGTAGGGAGGAGAGTCATTTTTAAAGCAATTAGAAAAATATAAAAGCATCAATGCCGGACGTGGTGGCTCATGCCTGTCATCCCAGCACTCGGGAGGCAGAGACAAGAGGATTGCTGAGTTCGTGGCGGCTTGCCTGGGCACCATAGTGAGCTCAGGGCCAGCCTGAACTACAACGCGAGACCCTGCCTCAAAAAGCAAAAAAATAAAATAAAATAAAAAAATATAAAAGCAGCTGGGCATGGTGGTGCACACCTATAATCCCAGCCCTTCAGAGGCTGAGGCAGGAGGATGACTGAATTCAAGGCTACTCTGGGCTACATAGCAGCTTGAACTACATAGTAAGACTATCTCAAAATGGAAAAAAAGACAGAAATGAATGTATGTACTTCAGTGTCACAGTAGCTGGCTATGTGTCTCAGTAGCTGCACTGGGGGATACAGGAAGCAATCTGTATTTATCTACTTGATACAACAAACAGCATGGTATATACACACATGCATCAAAGTATAAATGGAATTAGTCCAATTCAATACAGTGTCATGTGAAAATTTACTTCTACAACTTTGGGAGGAGGTTGAAAGTGAGTCATCAGGTGACTCAGCTACTGATGATGACTTGGGTCATGGAAGCCAAAAAAGTTAGCAAAGATATGACATACAGAGATGTGCAGAATGAAGACCTTGATTCAGGTGAGGAAGAAACAGTGATGTAAATAACTACTTGATAATCAAAAGCTAAAATAGTCATGTATACCTGAATGATCCAGTATTAGAACTAGGTCAGAAAATGTTACTAGGTTCCTGCCAGGGGTGTAACCTATTGGACAGAAAGCTAATGCTGAAATTCAATGTTGGAAATTGTTTGTAATGGGCAGTGTGCTACAAGATATTTTGAAATACAAGAAAACATTCTATATGCATCAGTAATAATACTCAAAAATAATATTGTTACACTGAACTGACTAAAAGACTTTGTAGCAGGACTTTATCATTCTAATCTTCAGAATCTAAGGGATTTATGAAGAAATAACAAAGGAGCACTGAGATTATTGGAATGACATTCAAGAAATTTGTTTTCCTTCAAAATTACCTACATTTTGGTGACAAAAGGACCTTCCAAGAAAGAAAGAAAGGAAGGAAGGAAGGTAGGTAGGTAGATTTTGGCTGCTATTCCCTCACTTATGAAAGCTTTGCTTCAAGCTGTCAAGCAATTTATACACCACCCAAATACATGACAGTTCATGAAAAACTCACAACATTTCATGGTTGTTGAACTTTTTAGCAATGTATACCAAGTAAGCTTTCCAAATATCTGTAAAAATGTAGGCCCTTAATGCCAGCACTTGGAAGGCAGAGGCAGGATTTCTGAGTTCGAGGCTTGTCTGGGCTACATAGTGAGCTCAGGGCCAGCCTGAACTACCAAGTGAGACCCTGTCTCAAAAAAAAAAAAAAGTCAATGTTGAAAATGTTTATGTTTATTCTAAACACTCATTACATATTAAAAATATAATATTCTAAAAATATAAAAGCATGGGCCGGGCGTGGTGGCTCAAGCCTGTAATCCCAGCACTCGGGAGGCAAAGGCAGGAGGATTTCTGAGTTCGAGGCTTGCCTGGGCTACATAGTGAGCTCAGAGCCAGCCTGAACTACAAAGCGAGACCCTGTCTCAAGGGGGGGGGGAATAAATAAATAAATAAATATATATATATATATTAAAAGCATGACTAGATATCTTATGAGATTAGAGAACTTAAAAAGTATAATCATTTTATAGGAATTTTTAAGTTCCCGTTTTCTGAAGATACAGAAACATCAACCAATGAAATGCTAGGCTACCTTCCTTACATCTGTTTCAGAACAGCTTGGGATTTAGGTGTACAGTGAGCAGGTGTAGGCAGAGGTTATGTGAGAAGGAGGAGATTGGCTATGAGCTAGTGTTGATGGAACCTGGGTAGTGGCTTAAGCAGATTTGTTGAATGATTCTAATTTTGTATATATTTGAAAAATTCCAAAAATTCACTGGGAAAGGCTTTGAGGTGCTCAGTAGATAGTTAGGCATTTGAATAAGGTGAGAGGTGGGAGAGAGAGGACCCACCTGGGGAAGTCCTGAGCCAGGTGAGCTACAAGAGAAGATTTGTACTTCTTTCATAAATAGTGGCACATGCATGTCACTTATTTGTAACTCACTTTTCAAATTTAGTATTATTCCCTTAGAGTGGGTTCCCACACTTGGGCTCATTGTGGAAAAGGCAGTGTTCATTTAAAGCTCTTTAGCATGTGGCCAGATTTCCTGACACAGGACTGAGACCAATCCTATCCAGGGCAAACGTGGTGGCACTCTGTGTCCATCGTTTTTCCTCGGGCAGCCCTTTCATTGCTAAGCACCATAGTGGGGACTGTTTTTCCTGCAACTGCACTGTATACAGCGTTGCCACAGGGAAAGCCTGCAGGGAGTGTTGGATATCACTTTTTAATTAGCTGTTAGGTTTTCATACAGGAACAAATGTTCGAAGCTTTCCAAAAATTAGTGTAAGCTTGGATGGATCCCTCAACTTTTCAAATCTTGGTTCCCTCAGGATTAGTGCTCTATTTAGGGAGAAAGAACATATAAATGTTCCTGGGAACATGATAGGGTCCATTGAAAATCTTTTGAAACATCTGTAGGAATCTTGCAGATAGAGGAAGTTGCTAAGCCAGCCGGAAGGAACCCGCCAGCTCTCATGGGCGCCAGGAAAGCTGAGTCTGTTAGGGTGGCTCTGTTAGGTGGCATGGCCCACAGAGACGAGTCCTGCTTCAGCCTCCCAAGCCTATGTCCTCTGTGGGACATTGTCTTCTGGCATCTTTGTTGGTCTTTTTTCTTTGAGTTGGAACTGAGCTTTTCTACTCATGCTTGGCTCTGGGAGACCCGAGAGCAAATTCCATCTGAGAATGATTCATTATTGGCTGAGATCACAGGGTTATCTGGACCAGCATTTTGTCGCCTGGCCTCTGCCTGAACACCTGCGGAATGTCGGCGACCCAGAACGTGTTGAATTCCTCCTGGTCCGCGTGACAGACGGCTTTCCACTTCGTAGAAGGTCAGGCTCTTCAAGCTGACGGTCTTCTATGACATCATTTCGAATGTCTTTAGTTTGCTGCTCCCCTCCAGACGGTCTGGAAGTGTGAGTACAGAGCGCAATTCCCTGGACATCTGGTGTGCAGCAGCCATCGGAGCAGCTTCCTGTATCAGGCACACGTATTGCAGCATTGACCTCCCCCACGTGACTGTCCATGCATGCAGCTCCTCATCCCACAGACTCCTCTACCCGGCCTGAACCGAGCACTGTCTGTGAGAGTAGGACTTCATTCATCTGTTAACCTTTGTCTTGACAAGAATACCCCGTTTTTCCAGAGTAGTTTAAGGGTTAGGTCAGAGTAGGTTTGTCAGGGTAGGTTTAGAGCTTGTGAATTTCACCTTGCCTCAGTTTCTTCACCTATAAAATGAGACTCTTTAACAGCCATACTTGAGGATTTAGTGAATTAATAGCAGAGTAGTTAAAACAGCATCTGGTATGCTGTGCAAAAGAAGTATTAGCCGTTCTGTACCCTCATAGTGCGGAGATAGTCAAACCGTTTGGGTCCCTGGTTGTGTTGTCAGATCTACTCAGCAAGCCTCATGTCTGCAGGCAGTGTGGCCATTGGGTGAGGGGAGTTTCCGGTGGCCAGCATGCCTGGACAGGCCAGCAGATGAGATGCCCATGCCTCATTCATCCTTGCTTCTGTCTGCTTTCTGCCTTTAGTGTGAGGGATTGTTTTTGGCTTTATGCATATTTGTTTTTGTGACTATCATTTCGAATCTGTCTTGGGAACACTTCCTGACACTCCGCCAGGACAAGCGGTCTTCGCTGCCATGCCATGCTTCTTCTCTGTGTCTCTTTCATCAGATTTCCTCCTGGGCTCTGCCCTAGATTCCTTCACTCTTCATCAGTTTGTGCACTCTCAGCTCACCCTGGCTCTGCACATGGGGTCACAGCTGGGATGTGAGCGTCCTGGGGGAGCCTCTGTGGTCCTCTGTTGGCCTCATGCTGCGGAGTCTGAATGGGCTCTGGGATCTGGTGTCATCACCTTTGCCTGATGACCCTGTTGTTCACCTGTGGGTATTAAACCATTTGAGATCAAAACTGTATCTTGTATTCGCCACTCTATTATATTCTCTCACTCATTAAGAAGAGAGTAAGAGAAAATCCTTTCTCTTATTTCTTCTTCTCACAGAATACTCAGGAAGGTAAAGGGAGGAGGGTAGGAAGTGGGTAGAGACTGATGTCCTCCCCAGCCTGGTCATCCTTGGTGTGTCCGTCCATCAGTGTCTGTCAGTGCTGAGGTTCTTGGCTCTTCCTCTTTCCTGCCACCTGGCTGTCGAGAATAGCTTCACAGGCATTAACTTGGGAGGACAGCATGGATTCATTCTCATTTTCTTGGGCCTGAAGACTCAACACACCTCCCTTTTGTGCTTTTATAGAGCTAAACTCAGAAAATTTTTAGTTGCACCCTAAAGTTCATTTTCTGGGTTTTGACATATTTTACCACCAAATCATATAGAAAAGTTCCATCTGCCAAAAACTGGCATGGTATAGCCAGGGGTTTTTTCCTACTTGCCTGTTGAAGGAGATTGGGACTGTTTCTACTTTTGTGATGATGATGTATAAAACTGCTTTAAACATCCAGCTAAAAGTTTCTGTGGGGGACAGTAATCTTTTAGTAAGGCACTTTACCATTTTTGACAATTTTTCTTTTCACGTCTGTTGTTCCATTCTGATCTAAAAGCAGTGAGAATTTTGGGAGAATCTCTGGTGAATGACAGATGGCAATACATACGTAGGACAAATGTCCCCAATCTTTCCACCAAGGGATTTCAAGAATTCTCAAACAAATGCTAAAGAATTGCTCACCTCTGAAGAAGTACTAGGTTTGATCCACATTCCCCGTGTACTGGAATTTATTTTTTGCCAGAAGTGCTTCTTAGTAATTCACTGCCTTTGAGTTGATATCTAAGTCACAAAAGTGCCTTCACGCTGAGCAAATGATGGAGATGCGAACAGTGGCAAAGGCCCAGGATCTTGGCTGCAGGCCTGCAGAGAGAAAGGCGAGTCTGGTGTGAGTGGGCAGACATTGGCATTATCCTGTGCAGAGCGAGGCTGGGTGTGCATGCACTGGGAATGGGATGAGGCCTGGGGATTTAACCGGCTTCTGAAGGGTATTCCCAAATCCTGCCTGGGTAATTCCCTGACGACCATTTAATCAGCTCCATTAAACCCTGCCCTGTCTAGTGCACTGTGCTCCAGACACTGCTCTCCTGGGCTCCCAGTAATAGCTCAATTGTGTGTAAGTGGCTGTGAAGAGGCTCTGTGTGCTGGATGAATAGGCCCTGTCTCCATGGAAACCAGCCCTGGCTCAGGGGCTGACCTTTGACCCACTTGTTGCCACCATACTGTTAACCACTGGTGCCTCTTGGGTGGAGAAAGAAAGCAAGGAAATGGCTGTCAGAGTTGTTTTCATTTTCACTGAGTTTAGGTCTAGGTCCACACTAACTAGAGATAACACCAATGTTAATCCAAGGCAGAAAAAGGGGGAGGCGGGTCAGTTATACATGCTGTTTGCCCCTACCTGTCTCGCCTAGGCCTCTTCTTTATCCTGCTGTGATGAACCCAGCCCATAGAGCAGGACTGGTTTATCACCTCAGGGGGATGCATGGAAGCTGTCACTGAGGGTCTAGGTGGAAAGAGGAGAGCCCTGCTTTTGGGAGCCAAGGCCTCTAGGTCCAGGCTTGTGGTGTGGCCCCAGGCACCTTTCCTCCTCCATGCAGGAGCCATTGCCCTGCCTCAGCTCGAGCCCTGCGAAACTCACATGGGAAGAAGCGGCTGCGGCCTTATACGTGTGGGTCCGTCAGTAGCAAGGCATTAGGCTGGGTCTCAGGGACAGGGGCCAAACACGCACCTTTCTGGTGATGACATCAACAGAAGCTTAGCTATACAACAAGAATACAGGTGAGGACAAGATGGCTTTAGGTGCCCTTTAGTTCAGGCCCTTTCCCTGGGTGTATATGTAGCCCCGTGGCACTCCGTGTAGATGAGCAGATTTTTCTCGATTCCATCCTTTTCGCTGAGCAGACCTGCATCACCGTGGTTGTTCCTGGACCCCAGGAGACATGGTGGGCAGAGGGGCAGGTGACAGTGCTGGGGGCTCCTGTCCTAGGCACATAGCTGGAGGCCCCTGGATAGGCTTGTGTAAAGCCTGGTGTGGACCTCTGTCATGGGAAGAGTGCGGGCGGCTTCAGCTGTGTTTCTGGCCGGGGCCACTCTGTAAAACAAGTCAGGTGAATCTCTTGAAAAGGCAAGTTTACCACTCTATAGGAGGGAAGGAAAGAGGGGCTCAGTGGTGTGTATGTACCCTGGACGTACTATGCTCTGGGTAGACACAGAACAAGGGCTGTGATCTGAGCTCCTTGGAGGAAGCCAGGCCCCAGGGGGCAACACTTTCCATTTTTACAGCACACAGATCTCTAGGAACGGCAGGCTGAGGAGGACAGGAGGGATTGACTGCGGGGGACATCACCACTGACTGAGATGTCCAAATGCTGAGTGCCCCAGCCTGCCAGCAAGCACAGGGCATCAGCTTAGTCAAGGTTGCATTTTCGAGACCTGGGGTCACTTTGATTACTTTAAGTTCTTGTATTGGTCATCTGCTCTCAGATGACCCACATGAGTCTGGGATGCCACTGTAGAGAGAAGGGCTTTTTGGCCCTGTCTGATTTGTTTCCATCTGTCCTGGAGTGTGGTCTAGAAGGTTATGCTTTTGGGGTATCTCTTACACGGGAGAAGACCCAGACACTGTCAAGACCTTTAGGTGTAGTTCTAAAACATCCAGTGGAACTCCAGTTTGTCTAGTGGTTTGAGTGCTTGGTTATTTTAAAATTTCCATCAGTTTTTCCCGCAACACTCACCCAAGCCTTGGAATCCAGGATTCTCACATCGAAGACCCTTGTTATGAGTGGGATCCCTGATGGGAGCCCTGGCGACCCTGAGCTTGGCAGTACGGCCACCTCCTGGGCTGTCTCTTAGGCTCCCACGGTGTGGAGCAGCTCCCCCTGTTGTGGGCTGTGGAAGACACCCACAGGTCACTTGACATAAGTGGTTCAACATGCTCTTGCATCCCCTGAAAGTGTCCTCATCAGCCTACGGTCTATTCACAGGAGATTGGGTCGGAGGTAGCGTTCTTACCACCTGGAGTGGTGGGGAGCCAGACACACATGTATTAACCCCAGGTTTAGGGAGGGAAGAGGCAGCACCCCCTAACTAACTCTGCAGCTGTGTAAACAGGCCGGAGGGAGACAGCTCAAGCTTAGGGCTAATGGGGACGACAGGTGAAAAGCAATGGGCACAAAGCAGGGCACACAGGCTCCTCGTTTCCATGTGCTGAGGACACGTGCTCACAAACCCAGGGTGACTCGAGCCACGAGAAATGGGAATGGCATGGGCTGGTTTGGCGGGTGGGAGGAGCCAAGGCGGGCAGGTGGTGGCGTTCCAGCTGAGGGTGCTTCTGTCCTGGACAGGCTCTGGCACAGGGCGGGGGGTCGGAGGGACCAAAGACTTCCCTTGTCTGGTCCAATTCAAGCAGCAAGCAATGACTCAGTCCCTGCTCTGCACCCAGGACAGTCTGGTGAGGTGGCAGCAGGCGAGGAGGGTGGAGATTCAGTTGTGTAAGACATGGGCCCTATTCACGGAGAGTCCATAAGCTGCCGGCAGGGAAGAAAGGCCCGCACACAAACAACTCCTGTCCTGGACCCATTGTATACAGGAAGGGGGCCGGATAGGGGAGGGGAGAGGCCACCAGTCAGGGCAGCATCGGGGTGCAGTCGCTGCTGTGGAGCTTAGGGGCTTTGGCTGGAACCTCAAAGCCTGTTTTCCAGGTGTAGGGACAAGGGGAGACCCACAGAGACACAGCTGTCCATCGCCAGCTCTGAAACGCAGACAGGGAAGCTAGTGTGGTCTTCAAAGGCAGAACTTTCCCAGGACATGACACCCTTTCGGTGGGAGCGGTCACCCTGCACAGCTTCTGCCCGTCAAGCAGTGGTCACAGGCTGCTGCTTCTGCAGCTGGGATCTGAGGACCCAGATGGGCCAGGTCTTTGCCCTCGTAGACACCCAGTCTACTGCAGGGGGCCGAGAGTGAACAAATAAAATACCCGTGGCACCAGGGACCTCCTGTGTGGGGACCTGAACCCCGACAACGTGGTCACGTGGGGGCACACAGCACAGGAGGGGTCCTTTCTGAAGTAGCTCAGAGAGGCCCTGAGTTCAATGCCCAGCACCACACATATTTTTAAAAAAAAACAAGTAAATTAACTGTAATGTCTTATTTAACATAATTTCTCAACAACATTTCAATATTTAATCAGTACAGTTATTACTGAGATGTTTTATAGTCTCCTTTACCAGGCTTTTGGTGCATATTATATATACACTGGGTGGTCTTGAGTCCTTTGGTGGCCACATGTGACAAATGACTGGTCTCACACAGAGCAACTGAGAGCCGCTGTGGGTACAAGCCAGAGGAAGCCTGGGGACAGCCTCGCAGATTGAGGGTCCCACCGAGCCGTCATCCCAGAAACCAGAGGACAGCAGGGCTGAGGTGGGAACTTCTGTCTTGATCATAGCAGTGACTCTGGTAAACGCAAGTAGGATAACTGAGAAACGTGGGGATGATTAAAACCACCATTGCCTAAAACAGTGCTCACACACACGCTAAATTGTACAGGGGCAGAATTCAGTGGCTGCTGAAATTTGAAAAAGGTAACCATCAAGCAAAAAGAGAGACAAAAACGTATTCTTTGCCCTCCCTAAACCATGGTGTGTGATGCTTTGTGTTAAGTTGTGTTTTAATGGAAATATTAAATCTGTGTCTTTTGTTTTTGTTTTTAAGGAAATGGAGAAAGGAAGGAAACTGGAGGGTTTAAATTCGTTATGCTAACTCTAGATTCTGCAAAATCAGGAAATAAGAAAGTCCAAGTTCTCAGGGTAGTGACCTTTAGCTTGATTGGGAAGAGCACACCCAAGGTCACCCTTTTAAAGGCTTTGCCTTCCTTCTCAACATTTTTTACACAGCATGTCTTTGGGAGCTCAGCACTTTTTGCTTGGAGTTTTTCTCAGTGTGGGAATAGAAGTCAGTTGGAACACTGTCTGACTAGATCCTTGGTATACCTCGTCCTCGGTGCCCTTTCCTTATATCCTTCTTCATGGTGCAACTCTGTAGGGATTTGTTGATTGACCCACTGATAATGCCTAGTGAGAGGAGTAAGGAGGGAACCCTTCTGTTTGGCTCAGAGGACTGACTGGGTGCTTTCTGTGTAAGATAACTCAGGTCAGAGTATATTTTGTTGGCGCCTTTAAAAATTCTTTTTTTAAGGGCCGGAGATTTAGCTCAATGGTTCCGGTGCCTGCCTAAGAAGCGTAAGGTCCCAGTTTCGATCCCAGCAACCACATACAACAATGCCTGGCGTGGTGACTCATGCCCACCAGCAATCAGTATCACATACCACAGTGCTGGGCACGGTAGCTCGCACCTGTAATCCCACCACTTGCTAGGCAGAAGCAAGAGGATTGCTGAGTTCAAGACTTGCCTAGGCTACGTACTGAGCTCAGGGCCAGGCTTCACTACAAAGCGAGACCCTGTCTCAAAAAAAAACTTCTTGGGCCGGAGGGTTAGCTCAGTGGTTCCAGCGCCTGCCTCGCAAGCGCAAGGTCCTGAGTTCGATCCCCGGTAACCACATATAATGCTGGGCATGGAGACACGCCCACCAACAATCAACACCGCATACTACAGTGCCGGACGTGGTGGCTCACGCCTGTAATCCCAGCACTCTGGAGGCAGAGACAGGAGGATTGCTGAGTTCACGGCGGCTTGCCTGGGCACCATAGTGAGCTCAGGGCCAGCCTGAACTACCAAGCGAGACCCTGTCTCAAAAAGCAAAAAAAAAAAAAAAAAAAAAAACTTCTTAAGGATTTGAATTAAATGTTCTGTTAGGACTCTTTACACCTTAGGACCTGGTTAACTCCATGTGTCCAGGAAATAAATTGTTTCTGTTTCTCAATGAGTATTCCTTTCAGTGACTTTCTTTCATTTTCTCTTTCTTTCTTTCTTTCTTTCTTTCTTTCTTTCTTTCTTTCTTTCTTTCTTTCTTTCTTTCTTTCTTTCTTTCTTTCTTCCTTCCTTCCTTCCTTCCTTCCTTCCTTCCTTCCTTCCTTTTTTCTTTCTTCCCTTCTTTTTTTTTCCTTCTTTCTTCCCCCCCTCTGTCTCCTTTCACCTCACTTCACCTCACATCACCTTCTCTCCTCAGAATCCAAAGATACACAACATCCATCCAAGGAAGAAGCCCATGAGAGTCTCTCAAAAGCATACTGTTTGTTTACCTCCTGGGCCTGTAGGCGAGGGGTCTCCAGGGTCACCCATGAGGTCCTCTTCTGTCTCCATATTACAATCCCATAATTGTAAAGCTGGTTACTGCCTCCCTTCCCCACGGAATTCCTGCCACCCGAGGGCCTCCTGCCTGTAGAGACTCTGCATCAGATAAAGCCCAGGCTGCATGCAGTGCCAAGATCCAGGCCGAATCCCTGCTTTTGCATTTGCAAACACATCACACTTTAGACCTCGCTCCCTTGTCCTGCGGGATGCCTCAGATGACAGGAAGAAAGAATGGTCCTCCACTGCCTTGAGATTTTCTTAGCTCGACCTCTGCTCCGGTCAGCAGCAGGACAGACCACCTCTGGGGACCTCGGGTGCTGCGCCTGCCCTGCCTTGAGCAGTCCCCGAGCTCAGCCTGCAGCTTCCTGCGCTTCCCTAGTGGCCCTGCTGTTGGCAATGAGCAGTGTGTAGATGGCCAGCACTGGGGCAGCCTCATCCGGAGCTCTGCCTTCCTGAAGACATTTTCCCTCTGGCTCTCAGGCTCTGTCTCTCTGCTCAGCCCTTTCCCTTCCCCTTCTATGCAGATGTGTAGCTTCTCCTGTTTCTCTTCTGTGCAAATCTATAGCTTTCAGTCTCCTCCAGAAAATTCTGCCCAAGCCCTCTCTCCCCCTTTCCTGCTTCCCCTGTTGTTAGAAGCAGCTATTGAAACTCAGACTTTCCTAGCTCAGCTGCCTTTTTAAAACTCTTGAATAAAAGAGCATGTTTTTCTTTCTTTTCCCCATTTAGATGGGGGAAAAAACAGCAGGGCTTCCCGCAAGTCTGTGGACCCCAGAGCAGTCCAGAGCATCTGCAACAAGCACTTGTCAAGTGGTCTTGTAGTTAGACCTGTTGTATTTTCATCTGCACAATTAATCATTCAGTTTCTGATAATCCCTCTGATAATCAACTTGTTTCTGCAGTTTATTGATAATTAGCTTGGAAATGGCTTTGAAAAAAATCTACTTCTAGTTGGGAAGGTGACTCAGTGGTCGAGCACTAGCCTAATGTGTATGAGATCCTGGGTTCCATTCCCAATATTCAGTGCTTGCATTTGTGTATACACACTTGTGCGTGCCAAATTATATAAGGTGTCAGGCTATTCCTTGGCACCATTAAGTACTTGACACCTTCTTGTGTCTCTGTTTAAAAAACTGGGGACATGCCAGTTATAGTTACACATAATTCTGAGGGGGTCAGTGATTTGAAATTATCTAGATTAAAACCAGGTGTAGTGGTACATGCCTATTCTCAGTCCTACAGGAGGGCGAGGCAAGAGGATCATAAGTTTGAGCCCAACCTGGGCAACTTACAGATTTAATGAGGTCTTGTCTCAAAATAAAAAGAGCTAAGGATGTAGCTCAGTGCAAGATCCTGGGTTCAATCACTAGTGTTGCAAAAAATAGGAAGGAAAGAAAAAGAGGTTCTCTGAGTCTCAACAGATTAAGTTCTAGAAGCTCAGCAAAGAGGGAGGAGGAGGGACATCTGGGATGTGGGTTACAGACAGGGAGCTCCTGGTCAGAGGCAGGCCCAAGGCGCAGGGCACTGAGGAGAAAGATGGATGGGGGTGGTCAGAGAGGAAGAAGCGGGGTTGGTGCCACTCATTCATATAGTAGGCAGACCTGGAGCCATTATGTGCCAGCCCCCTAGGATGGGCACCCACTGGGACAACAATGAGTGCCTGCTCTCTTGGCAAGGAAAGGCTTGGAGAGTTGGCTTTGAGAGAGGCACCTCTGCTGATCATGTGCCGTGTTGTGAACAGTGCCCCCTGGAGGTGTGAGATTCAGTAAGCAGAGGATTCAGAACCCGGCCCTGTGGAAGAACTAACAGGGATGAAGCACTCTGGCATCCCAGCCCCGCGGGAGGTTTGGAGTAAACTCTTCATCTGTTTGCTGTTCCCTGAGTAACTGGACGGCCTCACCTGAGGGGGCTTTTCCGCAGAGGCCCAAGGGAGCCAGCTCTACACACCCACGTGGAGAACAGGCGCACAGGGAAGGAGCACAGGGTTGGCAGGCAGAACAGGATGGGCAGAGGGAGTACCTCACAAGAGGCGCCTTTCACTAGAGCTCTCTGATTGCTGTGACAAAGGCTGAGGGTAGGAGATCAGATAAGTATGGGGCAGTGTGGAAATGGGCATAGGAAGCATCAGATTCTGGATCCATTTTGAAGGGAAAGTGGCAGGATTTGCAGGTGGACTCAGTGTGAGGTAGAGAGGAAGAAAACAGTCAGGGTTGTTTCCTGAGCAACAGGAAGAAAGGTGGACCCGGGAAAGTAGGTAAGGACAAGGGTAGAAGGAAGTAAGAGCATTGGGGAGGCTTTGGGGCATCCAGTGAGGCTCGTAGGCTGTGGATGATGGGTCTGGTTAGGGAGGCTGCAGAGTGGCCTTTGTAACAATGGTTCTTCAAGCTCCAAGACTGTAGGAGGTTCCTGACTGGCCTTTTTACTTCGGAGCGATGACTGAAAACTCAGAAGGAGCACCCTCAGTATGCAGGGTCGTGGAGGGTGTGAGTCTCTGGAGCTGAGGGGCAAGTGTGTGAGGGAAAAAGGAGGACACGCACCCAGATCAGCCACTGCTCGACAGTGAGTGTAGGGAGGGCTGAGGAACGGTGGGAGGTGCAGGAAAGGGAAGCCTTTGTTGTCTCAGGATGAACTTAGCGCTCTGTCGGGAGCAGGTCTGACAAGCGTAGGGAATCAAGACCAGTGCTGGGCACAGGAGGCTCCTTTGCAAAGTCCCCAGGTGCTGGCCACCAAGAAGATGCAGAGTCCCAGGAGCAGTGGTTCATGCTGCTCCCCAGGGCGTGGGGCAGAGGCTGCCTGTGGCCCAACACTGGCGTAGGAGCTCATAGCCTCTGCGTTCCTTCCGGGGGCAGAGGACTGAAGGCAGCATCCCTCCCAGGCCTCACAGCCTTCCCACGTGCATCTTAGGTGGGGTGGTTGCCTGCGGAGGCTTCCAGCTGGCTACAAAGTGAACTAGAAGACTACATAGCGGCCAGTCCACATGGCAGATCTGAAAATCACAGAGTCAGACTCACAGCCCTCTTTAAAGTGGACAGCATTTGTGCGCACACCGAAAGCGTTTGGCCAGATGGAAGCCATTAAGGGATGACCACGCCCTGGTCCCTGAGTGACCAACCATCTCTCCTCAGCACACCAGTCTCCATCCAGATGGCCGTCCAGTTTCCTCCTATTCATGCACGCTGCTGATTTGGTCAAGAGCTTATTTATTGCTGCGCTCCCAGTGAATGCCTTGGTTCTGGCCTCCAGATGTAACAAAACCATGCAGGGAGCCCAATTACACACTGCAAGAAACTCTTGATGGATATCTCAATGCAAGTGAATGGCTGGAGTTTCAGCTGCCAATTACTTCTAAGCTTCAACAGGCTTAGAGGAATCTTCAACTGCCCTTAGAGGAAAACTCAATGAGATCAAAATGGATTTAATTGCTTCATGAGTTCTAAATGTGTTAAAATAAAGCCAAGCTTGTTTGGGGGATAGTTCTGTGGGGAGCCCACATGCTGTTTATTGGGGTGACCCTCCCAGCACACACAGCCCCACCCCATGTTCCCTACTTAACCTGCACTTCCATTGTCTCCCTAGACCCTCAGGTAGTTGTTAAGAACCCAGTGGAGCGAGTACAATCACTCCGGCTGAATAGATGTTGAGCGTGGGCTTACTGAGGTGACAGGTTTGCCTCTGGCAGCACCAGGCTCTAAGCCCAGGGCTCCTGACTTCCACATCTGGCTGGCGAGGGGAGGAGGGGGAGGAAGTAACCCCCTTGACAAGTGTACTCAGGGTTATTGCCCCTGGCATTTATTAATAACACATGAGCCAAGGACTCGGCAGAATTGTACTCCTACAGCTCCCAAGCATGTCACTCTCAAGACATTTTCCTTATCTGGTAAAATCATGCTGTCTAGTCATTTTCTGGTCCGCACATCCCCGTGAAGGGTTTGGCCACCATCTGGCTGGTTGATGAAGATGACTAAACGATCCTGCCGCCGCCCTCCTGTTGCCTTCTGGCCAATGGCACCACGGGAGTCATCGAGCTAGGTGCCTGTCTTAGTTACTTTTCTCTCTTTGCTGAGACAAAAACCGGACATCCAAAGTTAAAGTAGGAAAGATTTCTTCAGCTCAGTTAGTAGAGGTTTGAGTCCATCATCGGCTGGCTCCAAGGCAGCGTGGCATGGCAGAGGAGAAAGAGTTCATGGCAGGCAAAAGGTAGCAAAGCAACAAGGGACAACTACAGCTCTTTCTATCTGTGTGTGTGTGGATGTGTGTGTGTGTGTGTGTGTGTGTGTGAGAGGGGGGGGGACAAGATCTTGCTTTGTAGCCGAGTCTGGCCCTGAACTCGCTATGTAGCTCGAACTCACAGCAATCCTCCTGTCTCTGCCTCCTGAGTGCTGGGATCACAGGAGTGGGCATCCATGCCCTTAATTAATCCTAGTGCCCTTGCCAGTCACACACTCTACACCCAGCCACCTCTGAGAAATCCCCACGTATGACTGCATGAGGCTTTGGGGGGGCATCTAGACACAAGCCACATCAGCACCCCATCATCTTTGTGAAGAGGGAGGGCCGAGAGCTTCAAACAAGATGAGACTGTTTCCTTCCTAACTGAA
>PVIC010012631.1:0-39351 GCA_004025085.1 Thryonomys swinderianus
CAGTCCACGGCAGGCAGTAGGGAACAAGAAGCAAAGTAGTGAAGCAGCAAAATGACAGCAGCCTTGCTTCTGTCCACTATACTCCATCTAGGTTACATGCCTTTCAGCGGTGCTCATACCACAGTAGGTCTTCTGGTCATCCACACTCAGATCCATGCCAAACTATTTGTACCCTCTTAATCCCAGTAACGCATATTTACTCCCAGCATCACACACTCTGAAAAGCCAGAAGCAGCCACCTCTGAAAAGCCCCTTCTTTCTATATGAGGCTTGGAGCGGACACCCAGACATAAGCATATGACTGTTTAAGGCTTCATTTCACAGACAGGGAAACATAGGCTTCCACGTTCAGAGTTGAGAGAAGCGCATATCTGTCCCATGCACCATACTCTGTGGATCTAGGTGTTTGTTGAGAAACCCATCAACTAAACTTCAGAAATAGGGTGGGCAATTGAAATATAATGTCATTATTGAACAAACCTGACTCAGAAACATGAAGGGCAAGATAACCTAAATTCACTCAAGGGAATGGGTCAGACGGAGTGTGGACATTGGAATTTGGGTCTGTCAGAGGGCAAGAGGTGGAGGAGGACAAGGATGGGGAGGATCAAGAAGGAAAAGGGAGGCGAGACAAGAAAACAGAATTACAACATGAAGAAACTATCCCTCCATATGAATTGGACTTACAGATGAAAAGGCTGAGAATATATTGCAGCTCCCTCTGTATCTGTTTAAGTTCCTGCCCTTCTTTTTACAAGCATCAAGAATTACTGCCTTCCAGTGGTCTGCCATCTGGAGAGTTGTCAGCGCTGCTGAGGGTTTTCAAAAGTGCTCTACTGTTCAACAACCTTATTTTGCTTTATTCCAGTTACATTTCAATGGGAGGATTTTATTTTTCCCTTTTTGTTTGAATTTTAAAAAATTTTTGAAAACAGCTGTCACTGGGCTTTATTTGTCTCCCCCAGAGGTAACAGATTTATTTGGGAACAAGAAGAGGACTTGTAAATGTGAAATGAGCAGGGTTTGAGTTTGTCCTTATCTTAAAAAATTTTTGTGATGGTACACTTTTCCTGTGGTTTTTTTTTTTTTTAGCACTTTACAAATTTATAATTGGGTCGACAGTGACAGCTGAATTTTGTCAGTGCATTTAATTTTTGATTTGAGGTCTACTCTTCATTAACATTTTTCTATGTGGGTTTGGGCCCTACCTTCATATTCTAAATATTCCCATTTTGCTACCTCTTGGTGCTACTTCTTAGACTCTAAGTAGGTAAATGTTCTTTGTCTTTTTTCATCACTATCCTCATTAAGATCAGTGTGAGTTAGTGTTTAGATTGACACACAGATTTTACTCTTTCCTCTTAAAAATTTTTGTGTCTATATTATCTTACCACTTACTTAGTGTATGTCTCTTTGGGGGGGTCTCTTTCACATTTCTAATATTTAGCTTTGCTTTTCTATGGTTGAAAAGATTGGACTGGGACTTTTTGCTCTTATCCTGATGTTTTGCAAATTTGTATTTTAAATGTTTGTTGCAATCCCAAATTGCGAGCTTAGTTCATTTTGTGTAGCGGTAACAAAAAGCCAAAGACTGGGAAATTTATAATGAACAGTGGTTGACTCGACTGGTTCTCTGGAGGCTGGGAAGGCTGAGGGTACCATGCTGGCATCTGCTCAGCATCTGGTGTAGGTTGGCTGCATCACGGCCTGGGTGAGGGCATCACACGGGAGGACAAAGTGAGCTGCTAGCTTGTGTCTCCCTTGCTCTTCTTACAAAGCCAGTAACGCTTCTACGGGGTCCCACCCTACCCTCTCATCTAGTCCTGGAGACTTCTCAGGGCTCTCCCTCCAAATGCCATTAGCCAGTGACATTGAGGGTGCATGTTCCAACGTGAGCTTTTGGGAGACACAAGCCACCCACGGCAAATCACCCTGCTCCGGCCATCAGCATCCAGGTTTAGAGACTATTTATGTTTGGTATTTTACCCAATTTGCTTTCGTTTCCACCAGAGCACGTATGGGGTCAGCTGGATAAGCAGGTGACAGTTCTGCAAAGCCTTTCCCGTCCTGTTTGGTGTCAGCAGTTTCTCGCTTGGTCTTCCTTCGGCGTGGTTCTGCCTGGCACTGGTACTCCTGCCGGAGATTTCAGCACAAGGAGAGAAGAATCTTGAATTGATCATGTACAGAGTTCCAGGCAGAGCATGTGTCATTTTCAGATGACGGGAGCAAGTGGAGGGGGCGGAGTAGAATGAATTCCTTTTGCTCAAGCCTCTTATTCTCAGCTTTTTGGGTCTTGTCAGACCCATTCAGATTCTCTATAGCACTTTTCAAATGTGTCTTTTGTGTTTTTTGGAATGTGGTCTGTAGCCTGGTCTCCAATCAGCTTGACACCCTCTGCCTGGTGAAGATTACATCCTGTCTCCCAGCACCTCACACAGCATGGAGCCCAGGAGACAATTGGGTGTAGATATGTTTGTACTGAGCAAATAGGAAAACGTGGCTTTTGACCCCAGTGCTATGTATGGCAGGCATTCAATAAGTGTTTATAAACAGTTTCTAATAACTTATTTAATAATTTAGATGTTCGTAGTTTCACTCTTTTTAGTCTATGTGAAACCTGTGTATTTTTTCTTGATTATACCAAATTCTTGCTTTTGTCTTGCGGAAGCAAAGGAAAAAAAATGGAACTGATTTCTTTTTTTCCAGTAGAGAGATGGCAGTCTGACTGTAAGGGCTGATTCAATACCAACTGAGTATGTATGTACTAAGAAACAGGAGCAGGATGAATATCAGCTCTGACATTTTAAAGGCAAAAGATAGAATCCTTGGTTTATTGTATTTGTTCTGAGAATCAGCTTATTTTGGTACTTTGATGTTGTCCTCTACATTGCTCAACAAATAAATCAACTCTCTGCCAGATCTTTATTTTATATCACGTTGTGCAGACAAAACAAAGCAATGTGTTTTCACTTGTCTTGATGGCAGACAGTTCAGTCTAACTCAGTGTTATCCTCGATACTATAATGATTACCTACATATAAAGTAATGAGTACTATAACGGACATTTAAAGGAATTGTTCTCTTGAAGCTAGAGAGGGGTAGAATTGAACGTATTTGCAAAATTCAGTTAAATGATCATATTTTTGTGCTTAAAATGGAGAGATGCCACCTTTAGCCTTTAGTATTTGGGTCCCCCTTGTCATTTTTCTCTTCAGGTAGGTATAATTCTTCTCCAGGTAGGTATAATTTCTGGAAAAATGTGAAACATGTTGCCATTTTCCAGGATGACTTTTGAATGAAATTGTGAATTATATTGTCTTAATTACATTTGTCTTTGCTGAGGCGAAATACTCAGCACCCAACGTTAAAAGGCAAAAGGTTTACTTGGCTCATAGTTTGTAGGGGTTTCATTTCATAGTTGGCTGACTCCAAAGAAGTGTAATATGGCATAGTTCATGGTAGTCAGAAGGTAGAAGGCAGCAAGCGACAATCACCAACACTATTGCTGTCTCTTATCCATCCAAACCACCCACTCTTTTCACATCCAGGGTGGTCCAGCCTTAATTCTGGCAATGGACCAGGAATCAATCCTAGCATCACAACCTTGATTCCAGCATTAAACATGTTAGGACCTGCCACTTCTGAAGGATCCCACCTATGACCACATGAGGGTTTAGGGCAACATCTAGACACAAGCCATAATATATGTTAATAGGAATAGCTGCAAAGTTTTGCGTTGTGAGAATAACAGAGAAATAACTAACTAGTACAGTGAGTACCAAGCATGTAGTGAGTTCTCATTAGCTGTGAGGTTTTTAAATAAATATTGATGTGAAAATGCAAGTACAAAAACAAAGGTAATGCTGGGCATGGTGGCTCATGCCTGTCATCCCAGCACTCAGGAAGCAGAGGCAGGAGGATTACCTGAGTTCGAGGCTTGCCTGAACTACCAAGTGAGACCCTGTCTCAAAACCAAAACAAAACACAAAGGTAGCAGTCAAGAATTGTATGTGCAGGCCAAGTTAGGGTGCTTCGGTGACAAGAAGGATTTTAGAAAGGTAAGAAATTGGCATGGGGAGGAAGTGATCTCAATTTGATGCAGTCTGTCTTTCTGAAACCCAGAGAGAATCTTCCAGAATCAAGAAAACTAAATAGTTTATGCCAGTGATAAGTAGTGACCACAGCTGGAGCCATGGAACTCACACACTCGCCTCGAAGTCTTATTCATCTTTTTTGGCAAAGGTTTTACAGGGAGCCTTGACTTACGAACTGAATTTGTTCCCAAAGGCTGGTTGTGACTCAGCTCGGTCAATTGCCTTTCAAGTCTCTCTCCTGTTTAATTTTAGGCCACATTTTCTTCCTGGCAGGTCTCTGTGTCCTTAGTCATTGGTCCAAGATTTTTCAGTTAACCTTACACAGGAGACAATGTTCTAATGTCCCTTCCAGAAGTTTTTCAGGGTTAAATCTGAGTCTGAGACCATTTGGAAGCACAGGTGGCCAGCATTCAGGTTGTAACTCAAGACTTTGTAAGTTAAAACTAAAAAGGCAGTCATAACTCAAGTTGTTCATCTGTCAGGCTCATCATAACTTGAGGGTCCGCTGTATTTTTTTCTTTATGGGAAGTGTTTTATACACTCCAGGTTGAAAAAGTAATGTTTTCCAGGAAAAAAGAACATGAGAACTAAAATGTTCAGCAAGAATCCCCACAAATTTCCATCTCTCTTACTGTGTTTGGCCATTTCAATTAACAACGAGGATTTTGTTATTCTCTGGAATAAGTTGCCTAAAAATTAAATGAAATCCAAATTTAATTTATTTTCTGAGCAGAGGAGGAGTAAATCCCTCATTCCAGTGTTATGTACCATTGTTTGATTAGGGGAAGGTGTTCTCATTATCCTGCTAACCACGGGCGTGTTCACTCAGAATCATAATCTATACCGTTGCTGCATAGCATGCTCATTATAACTGTAAGGCCTAGATAAAAAAATTGGGTCTTGACCTTGTGCCCCAAGGACCAATAAAGTTGCAGTCATTTAAAGACAGTGCCAGAGACAAAGTGCCCCGTGTGCAATACCCACATCCAATTCTTCAGAGTTCAGCTTGGTATCATTAACTGCTACCTCTCAGGAGACAGAGGCATGCTGCTAGGCAGCATTTGTCCTAATTACCTTGTTTGTCTTAACAACACCAGAACTTGGATCTCACTTGTTGGAAAGGCTCCTTTTCTTTGTTCTGCCTCTTGTACCAGGAATCACTTAAACTTTTCTTACATGCAGAGTATGGGCTCCTTTCTGGATGCAGCATTTTGGTGACGACTCTGTTCTTAGTTTTAAGCTATGGCTAGAGAACACTTATAAAAGTAGATTGAAAAATTCATCTGGTTCTGTTTTAGTCTCATGTCCCACTCTTTCCTTTGGAGCAGAATCTTTTTTCCTCTCTGTGCCCCTTGTTTGACCTTTATGTCCTTTTATTCACATGGTCAACTCTTCCTAGAAAATCTTCTGGATCCATATATTTATGTTACCAAACCTTTTCCATAATCCATATTATTTTACCTTCTCCATGCAATTCACCTAGATTCCTGTAGCTGGAGATACTCTTGCTTTCTCTCTTTTGTACTCTCATTGCTATTCTATGAGTCTCCTTGAGCCACCACTTATTCTCTGCCTGTTATCCTGATACATGACCGCGGTGCTTATTTCTGAGTAGATGTAAGCTGCCAGCATTTACAAGGCATGACTGTTTTCTTACTGATGGTTTCCAAACAAGAATTTTCCTAGATGAGAGATACTCAAGTGGGCTTATTGACTGAAGACACAAATATGGATTAGAATAAAATTATGAGCACTCAATTTTCCACTTTTCATCTTGACTAAAGTACATACATAAATACTACCAGCTGTACAATGAAAAATAATTTTCCTCTGTTCCTAAGACAGAAAATCTAAAGCATCCAGATCACAAGTATAAGGAAATATGGTTGTAGGTGTATGCTTGTACTTAGAAGGGAACATAAGTTGAACTTTTGTGAAACTGCTTAAAAATAGCCTCAATAAAGAATGATAAGTCTGAGTCATTTATCCTCAAATGGATCCACCTTGAGGATACACTCATAAGTGAAATAAATAGGTCACAGATGTTTAAATGTCATATTTTTCTCTGGTATGAGAAACCGAAGGTGTGAGTTCTAAAAGGTATGATAGATATTACAAAATAGAAAACATTCAAAGGGAAAAGGGGAGCAGAAGTAAAGAAGGGAAAGAAAAAAATCTGATGGTAAAAAAGGAAGCAAAATTTATGTATAAAAGAGGTGGGGAAATTTTGTGGTGGGCAGCAGAAGGGGAAAAATGAGAATCAAGTTGTGTCATGGACTGGTACAAATTCTCAACGTCAAGTGTGATCATGATGTGTACATAGAATGTACCAAAAATCAATTAAAAATAGCCTCGAAGTGTGTGCAGCTAATTATTTTATGTGAAACATTTTGTACCCAGGGAGCAGATATCTTCGTGTTCTTCAAAACCTAACAGGTTATCTATATATCAACCCTGTAAGCTTGGCTTCAATTCAAGTTTCCTAGAGTTACGACTCTGTCTCTTAGGAGCTGACTCACTACCACTCTTCCCTCTTGTTAAAATTTCTGGCACTGGCACACGTACAGTGACTTTTTTTGGTCTCTGAAGCGTACATAATTACACTAGCGACCTTTCTTCAACTTCTTTCTCCTAGTATTCGCTGATACCGAAATACTTTTGTAGCTGAAGAAAACAGTTTCACATCCCCAGAGTTAAATTTAATTGTTCCTTAAACTTTCAGTGAAATTCCTCTTTTCTCTTTGAGGAATAAGGGCTCTTCATGGCACAACCCCCTTCTATTGGTTAATAAAAAGTCAGTAGTAAATTTAGACATAAGGAAACAAATTCAGAGAAGCACCCACTAAATATAATAAAGTTATTTATAACGAGAAAATTCACAGAATTAAAGCATAGATCCTGCCCCCAAGGATTTCAAGGCAGCAACAATGACAGACATTAAAAATTAGGAACATAGTCCCAGGGTCAAAAATAGCACAATATACTATTAATAAAGAAAGCACAGAATGAAGCATTTGATAATCCCAGAGGAACATTGTTATGAGTAATGAGATAATGTGTTTAGGAAACTTGGAGATACTTCGGTGAAAGTGAAGCTATGTTTGTGCTCAGTGGGGATATCTATGGCAATTATACCTCAAGCTTATTGTGTGGAATCAGTAAATTAACAGGGACGAGGCATTCAGATTACTGGGGGCACACGTGAGGCTGCCAGTCCTCAGTAGGCAAGACACCAGCTCGGTTTGTGCTCTCCCCCGAGCACGAGCGTGTGCCCACAGACGCTGCGGTGCCTCCTTGCACTGGGACCTGGCTGTTTTAGATTTTCTGTTTTGAGGACAGGTCACTCTCACTCCTCACTCGTAGCTCTTTACAAAGAGCAGGTTCTGTCGTCATTATTTCCCAAGGAGTGAGAAGAACCGGGCGATAGTCCTTGCCAATGCATAAAATAGGTTTCAAGGAAGAATTGTGCCACGAGGAAGTATTGAGCTATGACTGCGAAGAAGAGACAGTGCCTTAAGGCACCAAGAAAAGACTTCTACCGTTAAGTCTGTGCTCTGGATTCATGGACATGTCCAGCTGATTTCCAGCTTCACACATACTTAGCTTTAATTCTGAAAATTAAACTGACTTTGGAGTATACCTAATGCTAAACCTCACCAGTTAACTTGCAGATGTCTATAAACTGTCACAAAAACAACTGATAGGCTGCTGGACCTCTTGAATGACTGAAATCAGGCGTAGGAGCTAAAGGGTTAACGGAGCACGTTTCTTGCCGCCGTGTTAATGGAACGAAACACAATGCCTGCTTGATATTTCTGCAGTTGGTGTTGGTGGTAGACAGCGTGGGCATACCTGTTCACTCTCAACCTGACTTTAATCACACAGCGCTGAAAGTTACTTCCGAACCTAGCCATCCACCTCACCTTCTAAAATCCAAGTTCACATCGCTTCTCGGCCTTTTGGCTAAGATCAAGTGTAAAATCCAAGTTCACGTCTAGTCTTCCTTCCTAATCTAAAACAGCAATGCCGCGGGACATAATTATATTATGGATACTACAGAAAAATGGCGAGGAAAGCATTTGAGAACTTTAAAAAAGTAGTTCAGTCCGTGTGTAACAAAGAGTTCAGAGCACTATTCAGTGTTGATTTGTCAAACGATTACAATTTAGGCCTTGAAGTAAATGTTTCCCAAAATAACAGGATTTGGGAAACTTTGAGCGCTGTTTTATTCCTTTCACAAGAACTAAGAGGCTTTTCACATTCTGGAGGCGGGATTCTGAGTAACAGAAGAAACAAGAAGTTCTCAGTCCCCACCGCTCTGCCAGGGGGACCCACTGGACTATTATTAGCATGGGATACAAAACAGATTTGGTAAACATTAGAGAAGTCTTGCCAAGCAGTGCCTCAAAGACATATGGTCCTTTTGTAAGGGCCATGATCATTATAAAAAAGCGAGATTTCTAATTAAGAAGTCTTTATAACTTTTTCTATTACTTAGTACTGAGGTTCCGAGAGACAGCCTGAACTCGGGGGTGGAGTAACCCTTACTGCTTCCAGCCAGGCTCTTGAGACCCAAGAGAGCTGCCATCTCCTCTTCTACCACTAGAGGGCGGGCAACTACGTGGAATTAGCTAGGATGGCGTCTCCATCCATCCAGCTACCAACCAGCCTTCTGCGCTGCCAAGGTCTTCTCAATAAATCCTTTCGTGGTACCCTCTCCTGGGGAGTGGAAATGTCGGCATGTGCGTTTCATCTGCGCAGGTAAGCCCCCTCTTTTAAGTGTGTGTGGGGTTATGGCGTGGATATTTCCCCATTTTTACAAATCTCATTAAGGAAGTGCAGGTTTAGTTGAATGAGGAACCAGGAAATGATACCCTCTAAGTTGCCCATTCTTGTGCAGAGTGTCTGACCTTTCACTACAAGGTTACCTCTTTTGGGTGGAGTCGCTGAATCTTTGCAAAAATTTCATGGGCTAGAGGTGAGAGTAGAAGAACGTTGATAATTCTTCCAACCCTCCAATTCTATTGCTTCTCTTACCTGGAGTATGCACTTATCAACCACAAAGAATCCATGCTTAGCTATAATACCTCCTCTCACCCTCTAGCAGATGCACACTACAAAGTCCAGGGTTGCTGAGACTGGATGGTCTATATGCATAAAGTACTTATCATCTGGGGCACCCATAAAGAATGGGGTGTGAGCGGGGCATGCTGGCACACACTTGCAATCCCGATACCTGCGATACTGAGGCAGGAGGACTACCAATTCGAACCCTGCCTGGAAAACTTGGTGACTTAGCAAGACCCTATAACAAAATAAAACGTTAAAGAGGGGTGAGGTGTTGGCTGAGGATGTAGCTCAGGGTGAAGTTCCTAGGTTCACTCCCTAGTGCTGGAACAGAAAGGAGTGGAGTATACTTTTGATGTTGCTCAAAGTGTATAATTAAATTTCCTCATTTTCTCAATATACTCTAACTTGTTGAAACTCTAGGACAGTAGGAGCTGAACAGTTTGTTCCAGAATATGACTCCTTTCTTTAAATACCGCCCTCCATCATATATCTCCCACACACCAGATGTACATAGGCATGTGTACACACACATGTCCATACACACACACATAGACGTTTAAGTTCTAAAGAGAAAAAAATCTTTATCAAAATACTAAGTATGTTAAGGGAATGTCCTCTTGTGGGAAAAAGTCTTTCTCATCCTCCTAGACTCTAGAGCAATAACAAGGAGTACAGTAAACTAGAAAAGAGAACTATTTATGATGTGTTACCAAGAGGGATATTTATAGGCTTTAAAAATAGCAAAAGACAGAGACTTAGAAATGGCTTAGAGACGTTCCAAATCACCCGTCTTTTCTTTTTCTTGGGGTTTAAACGTTTTGTAGTGAAGGGAAAAGATGCCATGGAGGACTACAAACGCTGGGACGGAGCTTGGGCCTTGGGGCTCTGTATCCATCCTGTTACATCTTATGGCAGAAAGGCCAGCAAGCTGTCTTGAGTGCTTAAAAGTGATCTTTGCACCAGGTTTTGAAGGCAAACTATCTAAGTACTCAGAATCTGGAAAATATTCCTAAAGAAAAATGAAATAGGACACAAAAAATGTCTCCCATAAGGAGAAAAATAGCAATAGGAGGCAAAGATGACCAAAAGGAAAAACAAAAAACAAAAAACTAAGGAATGAGAAAGACTTCGTTATTACCAATTTAGAGCCATCAAAGACAAATATGTAGACATTAAAGAAACCCGTGGTTTATGTTTTGCCTTTCAGTCACAGGAAGGACTGGGCAAGGGGACACACAGAGATGAGGCGTGGTGTGTCTACTTTGATACTGTCCCTTTAACATAAAATTATCAAAATCTACCACAGAAAACCTTAATTTTAATAATAGAGTTTCTAGCCAGGCGTGGTGGCTCACGCCTGTAATCCCAGCACTCGGGAGGCAGAGACAGGCGGATTGCTGAGTTCGAGGCTTGCCTGGGCTACATAGTGAGCTCAGAGCCAGCCTGAACTACAAAGCGAGACACTGTCTCAAAAAACAAAAACAAAACAAAAAAAATAATAGAGTTTCTGTCTCTGTTTGGCGAACCTACAAATTCCATTAATTCCAATGCCGGCTCCAGTAAGCTCTTTATGGGTCTAAAGGGATTATTGGTGTGGCAAAGTTCGAAAGATGGCGTCACAATAACAGTTGCTTGCAAGATTTTTGAAGCTTTGAGCAGGCTTGGTTTCATGCAAATAATCATCTGTTGACTGAACGCAGGAGAAGCAACAAGCTGGGAAGACAGAGCAAAAGGGCGAGGGGCGGGGGCCCCGCGTCCCGCTCTCATCTACCCGCCAAGGGGAAGTCGGAGCTCACACCCGCGTCAGCTTCTGTTTTCCCAGGATGACTTCGAAAGGCTGAGTTCTGCTCGGGGTCTGTAGGGCTGGGGGCGCTGACAGGACTGAGGGAGACGGGGACCTTTCTGGAGCCTGTGGGCGCCACCGTGAATGAGCAGATCCTTCAGAACCCGTCTGGGCACCAAGGTCGGACAAAGGTGTCACGTGGGCAGACTGGGTGTTGCAGCCGGTGCTGGTGGTCGCTGGGAGGGTCGTTCCAAAATCAGGAGTAAAAATAACAACGAAAGAGCAGTAGCAAAGTTTCCAGTGGTCTACTTAGTTATCAATTTAGGCCTGAGCCCCGGTTATCACGGGCAGCGTGCTCCCACCGAGTCAGGGTTCAACACACTCTCCAGGGTGGCCTTTTAGACTGTTCAGTATTTTTAGCCAGAAAGTTCACTTTTTCAGTTTTATTTTATTTGTTTGTTTATCTTTGTGCTGGGGATCAGACTCAGGGCATTATGGGAAAGCGTTGAATCCCTGAGCTACATTTTAGTCCTTGAGTTTGTACTTCAGTTTGCCTGTTTTTGAATAGTTTAGATTTTCATGCTTGAATGGAATGACTCCTCTATGTCACAAGAAGGCACAGAGGCCAGCGTCTTCCCCGTGTCTTACTGTGCGACGCGAGAGTGTCCTCTCCTCCCGTGACGGTGCTTTCTGTGACTCACCTTGTCACTGTCCCCTTCTCAGCCTTCAGCCAGGGCTGGGCCGGGCTCCCGGCGCAGTGCCCTCGCGTTCACCTGGGCCTGCGGCGGGCGTTGAGGGAGCCTTCCCTTCGGCTGATTGGTCACGCGCTTGCCAGCTTTCTTTCTCTTTCCTGGACTTGATAACTCCTTGGGCTTCCCCGCCAATTCGGCCAGTTTGCTGCTCATCAGAGAGCCCAGACTCAAGAGTCAGGGTGACCCCTGGCTGGCTCTGAGGTGTGAAGTTCAGTGTCCAGGAGAGGAATGGTGGTATCTGCACGAGTTGGAAAGGGGCAGCAGAGCCAGTGGGCAGAGGCTCCTCTTCAATACAATGAGCTCCCTTCTTTCAGGCCCTTTCCGATCTCCCTGCTTCCGGGCCTTCTTTTTGGAAACCAGCAGGACTAAGGTGGAGCCTCAGGCACTTAAAGACCATCCAAGGGAGGAGCTGGGAGACCTTTGAAAATCTTCTGGGGAGGAAGAGAGAAGGGGATCTAAAATGGACTGAAGTGGGTTTTGTATATTTACTGACTCCTCACAATGGATGTATTCATTGTGTATTACAAACATGAGCAAATAAGAAATTAAACATAAAATTTGATCTTCAAAAACAAGCAAACAAATAGAACACGAAAATCCTCTAGACCTTCTCCCGCTGCTGCCAGGCCTGTGCTGACACAGTGTCCCTGATGCTGCTGGACTGTCACTTCCATCAGCCTGGCATCCTGCCTGGAGTGAGGGAGTCACCAAGTTGGAGTTGGGAGGGCTGGCCCGAGGGACTTGGAAAGCGGTCCAGGGTGGGGAACCATTTTCTTACAAGGACCTTCTTTTGAGTCATAGGGAGGGGAATGGGGTTTAAAAATACCCATTATCCCTGGTAGTATAGAAATGTGGCCTTCAGGCCTGCGTGACTCATAGAGGAAGGGAGGACGACAGTGGGAGGAGGGTCAGACCACGGCCTTCCTGGGTCCTGGGAAGGGCAATTGGGCAGCCTGTTTGGCTGCCTGGACTTTGTCCTCGTTTCCCTTAGGGAAGTCAGAGCTGATCAGTGTATGTCTATTCTGGTTTTGGGAATCAAGTGATCAAGAACAGTTTCTCACATGTTAGGTGAGTTCCCTGGTTTTCATCAGGAGATGGATTTGGGAGCAATATGGGCATCTCTTGCCTACTGTTCTTCCAAGGCCCTAGGAATAGAAGAGGGAAGACTGTAAGGTCTGAAGGGAGGGGAATTGGGGGACCCAGGGGGTTCCCACCCAGGATGCCTGTACTACTCCCACCAGGGAGGTTATCCTGACAAGCCGCAGTATTGAGAAGACCAGAGTCATGGTTGTTGGGAGAAACATAAGTTTTTAGTGCCCAGAGAAATCTGGGACATTATGAAATCAAGAAGCCAAGAAATAGAAAATTGAAGCAAAACCTGCTGAGACCATCTTTGCAACCCGTCTTTATTAGAAGGGTTACTTAGGACGAATGGTTATTCGTAGTTTCTCCACTTGGCTTTGAGCTGGACTGTTCCCAGTGAGCCAAGAGAAGGAATATCCTTGGATTGGGGACAGGGGAGAAGTGGTCTACTTGGTTTCATCTGGTGCGAGTGACGCCAGTATCTAGGAGGACAGAAGAGAGTCTCAGAGAGAGAAAGAATGACGAAATGGGATGCCAAGGAGAGGTTCTGGCGATGGAGCAGCTGGCGTCGGTGCTCGCTGAGATTGGCTGGCCCAGGAGGATGCTAATTACGGTACAAACTGCTGCCTTCACAATCACTGTGGCAGGAGCAGCAGAGGCCGGAAGGAGACGTGAGCTGGAGCCAGGAGATGCCGAAGAGGATGTGGGAATCGGTCTTCTCTGCCTGGACTCACACGGGGGCGCTTGCCAGCTGCCTGCTAAGACTGAAACAGGTGCCACAAAAAGGGACCAGCCCTACTGCCTCATTTGTGTCCCTCTGTCTCTGGCCAGCTACAGGATGATATGTGAAAGGTTACAATGTGGTGCGAGTTCTGGGAAGTCTGGCTTGCAGGATCATATTCAGAGTGAGCTCTGGGGGAAGAAATCTGTAGGTCTTAAGAGTCAGTGGTGTTTATTCCACTTTATGTAGATCAGTACCCAGTTTGTCAAGATGTTGCCACCAACACATGACAAGATCACAACATTGTTTATGACTCTGTGTTGATGGTAGGATACTCTATATAGAAGATCCTAAAAACTCAGCCAAAAACTGCTTGACTTAATCATCAGGTTCAGTACAGTAACTGGGTACAAGGTCAACACCCTAAAATCATTAGTCTTCCTATACACAAATAATACACTCAATAAGAGACAAATAAAGGAAACAATTCCTTTCAAAATAGCACCCCCAAATATGAAACATCTAGGAATCAAATTCATAAAGGAGGTTGAAAACCTTTACTGTGAAAACTAAAGCACTATGAAAAAGAAGATTGAAGAAGATATGAGAAAATGGAAAGACTTCACTTGTTCCTGGGTAGGTGTAACGAGTATTGTTAAAATGGCCATACTGCTCTAATCAGCATATCTATTCAACCCAATCCTGATCGAAATCTCAACAACCTATTTCACAGGGCTAGAGAAAATAATCCAAAAATTCATCTGAAACCAGAAGAGACTTAGAATAGCAATAGCAATTCTAGGCCACAAGGATACGATGGGAGGTATCCAGTCCCCAACTTAAAAATATATTACAAAGCCACTGAGATAAAAACAGCACGGTACTGGTAAGGAAACAGACCCGAGGATCAATGGAACAGACCAGGTGCACAAAAAACTCCAGGCATATTAAGCCACCTCTTCTTTGACAAAGGAGCCAAACACCCTCAATGAAGGAAAGATAGCCTCTTTAATAACAGTGCTGGAAAAACTGGGTTTCCAAGGATTAGATGCTAGATCCATATTTTTTCACCATGCACCAAACTAAAATCAAAGTGGATTAGTGACCTAAATATTAAAACAGAAACACTAAACTAGCTGGAAGATAGGTTAGGTAGAACTCTTGAATATATTGGCATGGGGGAAGACTTTCTGAACCAAACCTCAGCAGCACAGGAACTAGCAGAAAGAATCAACAATTTGGATCCCATCTTACTAAAAAGCTTTTGCACAGCAAGATAAACCACAAAACAGAATGAAAAGACAAACTACAAGTTTGAAAAAAATTTACCAGCTGTTCCTCAGACAAAGAATATATAGAATATACAAAGGATATATACAGAATTAAAAAAAATCAGCTTCTCCGAATTTAAAGACTCAATTCAAAAAATGGGCATCTGAAATACACAGACATTTTTTTGGGTGAAAAGTGAAGTCAGGGAAGAAACTTTAAAGAATCTTTAACACCATAGTTATTAGAAAACAACAGTTTCTAATTATCAGTTGAAAACAACACTAAGAGTGTCTCACTCCACAAAGAATGGCTGCTGTTAAGAAATCAACCAACAATAAATGCTGGTGGGGCTGCAGGGAGAAAGGGAACCCTTCTCTCCTGTTGCTGAGAATGTAGACTGGTGGAACCACTGTAGAGATCAGTGTGGGGATTCCTAAAAAAACTAGGGTTAGAGGTCCCATTTGTCCTTGCTGTTTCCCTGGTAGGTATATATGTGAGAGAATAAAAAGAATCATGCCACAACAACATATGTTCCTCCCTGTTTATAGCAGCTCAGTTTGTGACCACAAAATCTTGGAAACAGTCCAAACGCCTATCACTGGGAGAGTGGATAAAGATCATGTACCTTTTTCTTTTTTTTTTTTAAATAAAATGGAGTATACTCAGCCATAAAGAATGATACAGTTGAGTCATTTATAATCAAATAGATATACCTTCAGGATATACTCATATGTAAAATAAATAAGACAGATGGTAAATACTGTATCATTTGTCTAGTCTGAGAAACTAAAGGTGTAAATGAGGCACAGAAAGTATGATAGATATGAAATAGGAAGAAAATGTTCAAAGGGAAAAGGAAGGGTAGGGGAAAATAAAGAAGGGGAAAATTTGATAGTAAGAAAGGAAAGAAAGCTTATGTATATAGGGGATTGGGGAAGATTTCGGGTGGGCAGGGGAAAGGGCAATCAGTATAAGAGAATCAATATATGTCATGTATAGGTACAAACTTTTAATTTTTTTTTTTTGAGACAGGGTCTTGCTTTGTAGTTCAGGCTGGCCCTGCGCTCACTATGTAGCCCAGGCAAGCCGCCGCGAGCTCAGCAATCCTCCTGTCTCTGCCTCCCGAGTGCTGGGATGACAGGCGTGAGCCACCACGCCTGGCACTGTGGTATGTGGTGTTGATTGTTGCTGGCCGTGTCTCCACGCCCAGCATTATATGTGGTTGCCGGGGATCAAACTCAGGACCTTGCGCTTGCGAGGCAGCCGCTGGAACCACTGAGCTAATCCTCCGGCCCCCGGCTGCAAACTTTTAATTTTGAATGTAATCATGATGTACATGTAAAATGTGCCAATAAACTCAGTTAAAAGCAAAGCAAAACAAAACAAAACAGAACAAAATTTGAACTCCTGTCAGATGTAAACATGGTGCATTTTTCCCTGCTTGCAGTCGATATTTGCAATTTTCAATTATCCACTCTGTTGATATTAAAAAAAAATAGGCATTGGAAGAAAACAACAATAAAGGCAACCTAATCACTTGCAAGAATGGAGTATATTTCTCCCCATTGGGTGATATTTTCCAAGAAGTCTTCGGAGAATTTAAAGTGATTAATATTTGTCAATTCAAAAGCCACATAACTGCAATTCAGCTTATTAGCATGTTCATAGTCTATGGTGTGGACAGAACAATCAGTGTATCACCAACATTTCATTTGTTTTATTAGTCAAATAAGCAGAAAAGCAGGATTGGAGATTAAGTCATATGGAGATATATTGTTGTTAGTGATTTTTGGACTATTTTCCCTTAGTAATTAAAGTATTGAAGCCAAGATATTTCTCATTGTAAAAGCTAAATCCATGAGTATGACAGTTGACATTTTGATGACCAGTTATTCATCATATTTTAAAATACCTAAAAGTAAGGTGAGAGAAAGACCTCCTTTTGGACAGCCCTGTTTCTTATTTATGAGTTCAGAAGGGTTTCTTCACAATTCTTTTTTTATGACTATATTTTTATTAGATCATTTCATTTTTATTGGGACCAACAAGAAAAAAAGAGGGATTATCTGTGCTTGAAAGTGCACTTGTACGGTGTTGCAATTTCAGGTTGAAGTATTATTAGACAAACTTAATAAGGCATGTAAAAAAGCAATAGAGAGTAGATTTGGTTTTAGTTCATACTTTATTTCTTGCCATCTGTGGGATATTGGGCAAGGCACTTGGTTTTTCATCTCCTCTCTGATCCACCTACTAGATGGCATAGGATAGGGGGACAGATGAGATGCAATCTTGATTTTCTCCACAAGCAATAGCATGTGGCTTACCTGATGATACAGAATTGGGCGCAATAATCACCTCCTTTTCCTCTCCATAGAGCATTTCTTTAGCAGCCCCTGCCCTACATTAATTTTCTAGCCCAGGATCTGAGCTTATGGTTATTTATTAACTATAGGGTTCTGGTTTCATAACTCACAGACTTGCCTTTACCTAGGTGAATGAGAAGTAATAGTCTCTATTTATATGATAAAATTTATGTATGGTAGTTTATAAAGGGATTAACTTATGACAGATTCTTAATAAATAATATAAAATGAATGAATTGATGATAAAGTTCCACAGAGTTTGTATGTAATCTTCAGCATTACTAGTAGGACGTTGGTGTTTCACAACAAATTTCTTACCATAAGAATTATAGCTCTTCAAATGGGGGTTAGAAACCCTCATTTTAGAGGGCTTGGATTCTAGTCTCCAATGATACGTCAAAATGGAATATTTAACTACTCATTGCATAATTTGATGAGATTTTATACTCATACTGAAATGATAGAACCCTAAAGGAAGATCAAGTTATATGACTTTGAGTGAAGTTCTCCAAGTTCCTTCAGCCTTCTAGAAAATTCCCAGGGTCAGCTATGTGAAATTCACAGATATTAACCTCTAACACATTCATTCCCTTCAGAGTTACTAAATCACAACAGTATGAGAAAGAACCTGGGAGGGCATATGATACCATAAGTGAGATATTGATTTTCCAACAGCAATTGGCAGCTTCTTGACCTGCAATGCTGAGCCTAAATTATTAGCATCTTAATATATATCATGACTTCCATGGACATAGGAAAGTGGATTAGCAGTTGGCTTACACTTTTGCCAATCTAGATCTAATTCTACACTTTCCATTTTAAGAAAAGAAAAGAAAAGAAAATTGAGGCCACCAGTAAAGGAATGTTTCAAGATTGTGCTTCTTGCGTGGTAGGACTTTCAACTCTAAATCTGACAGAGTCTGCTAAAGATTATCCATTTCTTCATCCAACTCTTTAGAAGCCATGAGTCACAGATGCATGACAAGCAGTGTACTGGACAAGAAGGACAAATGGTGACAAAGGGACTCCCTTATACTAGGGAAGAGCACATATCAAAACAGAACATGGAAACCCAAGAAGATAGGAAACAATGAGCCAAGCCCAGAGGTCACTGGAAAAAAAATATAATCTTTATATATATGTATATATAAATATGTATAAATATATATATTATAAATATATATTTACAAAATACACACACACACATACTTTTTTGAGACAGGGTCTTATTTTGTAGTGTGGGCTGCTCTTGAATACATTGTGAGGCCCGTACTGGCCTCAAACTCTTTGTGATCTTGATGCAGCCTCTAGAGTGCTGGGGTTACAGGCATGCACCATCATTCCTGGCTCACATATATATATTTAAATATAAGAGTTACAATCTTGATTTTTCCATTTTGATCAGGAAAATGTCCAGTTTAGTCATTCATTACAATATTGGCTGATGGACTAAGTAAAAGTAGACGTGGAGTCTTCCTATGTTTTCGATAAAGAACATAAGCTATTTCACAAAAGCCTAAAACAGACTCTCCTTTCCTTTCCAAGAATTTAGTTCTGATAGAGTTGCTTTCTGCTAGAAAAGTTTCAGGATAAGAAAATATTCCCCTGTCACTATCACTGTGATTATTGTATCTAAGGGAAGCTTTGAGAGGGAAAGGAAGACTTCATAAGGAGCAAGTCTGGATGTCCGGACTCTTTCTCCCTGAAATTGCCTAAACTTGAGCCACAGGAAGGATTGCTTAGGACGTCAGGCAGGCATGGAGCTGGCATTTTGCCCTCTAAAGGTACTAGTGGTTTGCTTTGAGGTCTTTAAAATGGAGAGGTTTGCAAGAACAAGGCTGGCTCTTGATTTGTGAATTGAATGGAGATCTATCCAGGAGAATAATCAGAGCTCAATAATCTTTTTCTGGCTTCTACTTGTCTTATTTATAGGTGTTTTAATCTGGGATTTTTTGACTAGGAGTTGATTGCTTTGGTTAGCTGGCTTTGGGCAACAGGCTACATATTTTAAGTTTGCAATTAAATCTGGAACCTGAGCCATTCAGCAAAAACATTTCAAAGAGGTTGTGTTATAGATGTCTTTCAGGAAATGGTGTACATTTTCAGGGCTTTGGTGCTGAGTTCTCCCTGACTGTCACATTTCAAGATTTTCATTTGTCCTCTAGTTCTAGACAATTCTGAGACAATAATTCCTGTTGTCAGAACCAACAGCTAGTAGTTTCTGTGTTTCTGAAACTTGTTGGATAGCCATACTTGAGAAATAAAGCACTGTAGTACTGGAGAACGTCACTGCTTATTTGGCCTGCTCTAACAAAATACCTTAGACTTGAGTGTCATAAACCGCAGGCATTTATCCCAGAAGCTGATAGGTTTGAAATCAAGATGCCAGTAGATTTGATGTCTGGTGAGGGGCATGCTATGCTTCTTAAATGGCACTTTCTAGAAGTAAAAGTGGCAAAAAGCTTCCCTGAGCTTTTTCTAAAGGGCACTAATGCCATTCATCACAGCCTCTTATGACCTAGTGATTTCTGAAAGCCCCAGCTCAAAACATAAACACGTTGGGGGATTTGATTTCAACCAATAAAACCTAGAGGGTCACAGCTGTTCACACATGCACTCACTGTTTGACAGTGTTGTGAAGGAAGAATTTTGAACATCTAAACTTCTTCCTTACTGGATCTTATTTTAATCACTTGGAAATTTTCTTCCCTTGTCTGAAGAGTAAGACTCCTACACACATAAAGATAGGCTGAATTTGCTTCTTATGAGCAGCAGAAAGCTCTAATTTCAGCTGTGTACCCAGAGAGAGAGGGGATGGGGAATGGATGGAGGGACGGAGGGACAGAGGGAGGGAGGGTGGAAGGGAGAGACATTTTTTTGGGGACTTGGGTCTACAGTGGCACATCTGGGAGCTGTATTCCCTTATAGTTCAACATTTGTCAAGAATCCAACGCCTTTCACTGCTTGGGGTAAATGGAATCAATGGGAAGACTTTGTTACCTGGAAGTGAACATATTCTTTTTCGTTTTGAAGTTTTGATATGATACCACTGCAGTCGACGTCTTCCCACTCATATTGTTTATACTGTTTATAATTCCATATTTTCTTTGCCAATTTTGTAAAAAAAAGAAAAGAAAAGAAAAAAAGCAACCTTCCTAATACTAATCTACAAATGCAAAGAATCCTTTCATTGAAAAGACTGATACTCCTGAGGTAGTTTGGGGCTTTCTGGAAATTTAAATTTGTATGTATAAATTTCTCATTTTTTTATAGTGTGTTTTTCCAAAAGTCTTGAGTTGTTTTTGTTCTTTGGGGCAGTGAGCAAAACTAGAGCCAAAGTACGGAATAAGGAGAAATAGGTAGAACAAAGCAGCTATTGGGTGGAGGGGTGATAGAATAACCATTAGGTGAAGTGTGGAGCTTCTGTCATTTTTGTGAACAAACCTGAATGTTAGCATCCCGTCTCTCCCTGGCACTAAGTTTCCAAGAACTTTCCTAAAGAAGAAACCTGAACACTCACTAGCCTAATAGGTAGGAGATTAGTTCTGACAACAGCCTTGAAATAATTCTCCAAGTGATTACCCACCTTAACAATTTGTGGTCAGCATTTTTTTTTTTTTTTTGAGACAGGGTCTCGCTTTGTAGTTCAGGCTGGCTCTGAGCTCACTATGTAGTCCAGACAAGCCTCGAACTCAGCAATCCTCCTGTCTCTGCCTCCCGAGTGCTGGGATTACAGGTGTGAGCCACCACACCCGGCAAGGTCAGCATTTTTTTTGAGTTTGAAGTGTTAGGTACTGACTCTGTGTGTTAGACACTATGACAGGAATTTTATGGCCCTTTCCTCATTTAGTCTCTACACTCGTATGTGTTCCCACTGTCCAGGTGGGGCAGGTAAGGGCAATTGGACAACTTAACTATCTCAGTCCTGCACCCAATAAATGCTCAGGCTGGGATGTTTACCTTATAGGCCCTCCTCCTAACCAGTGTGCTATCAATAGCATTACAGCATTTTAAAAAAGATAACTGTGATCAAAGTTGTATGATGATACAGTCAGTGCCATGTCATAGTTGATGAGGGGAATGGAGGTAATTGATAAGGCTATTTTTGTTGGTTGGACCATAAATGTATTGGAATCAACTTGTTTGATCTTCTGCTTTCTCTTCCAAGTGGACGAAGCCAATGGGTTCTCCTTGAGGACATGATAAAGGAATGGAGATGGAAGCAGATTTGGAGAAGAAAGGAATGTGAGAAACCATGAAGAGAAAGTACAATATGCTAAAAAGGAGCGTGGAAATGAACAAAGGCCAAGGTATCCCTATAGCCTCATCACTCATGTTAACCTCTAGAGGGAAACTTTGACGCTGGGTGTCAAGATGTTAACCTTTCTCATCATTTCCTGTATTGGGCCCATAATTTGCATGCGGATTACAACCTGAATCTTCTTAGGCATCTCTGGTTTCTGACAGAGTGGTGGCTTTTAAGTCACTCAGTGTTTTTCCTGCTGCTTAATCTCCAGAGCAGCCCATAGATAGATGAGAGGAGTGTTTACTTTTTCTGTTGCAGCCACACTCTGATTGTATGCCTTTTGTATCAGGAAGTGGCTTTGGCTTTCTGTTGCTTGGTGTGGGCGTGCCAGTATGTGTGCACTTTGGTATAAGTGTATGCGGATATCCCTAAAGATGCCAGGAACAGTGTTACACCAGGAGGGGCGGGTGGGCACCTCCATTGTGTAATAAGCTAAAGGCACCAAGGAGGCTGAAATTGTTGTGAGTTAAAAGGTTTATACAAAGATTTTCCTCATAATGTCTAAGATTTTAACAGCGTAATTAATCTTTCTAAGTGTTAGTGCCAGGTGAGGGGATCAGTTATGATCCCTGGCTGCAAAGTAGTCCTTGATGTGCTGCTATGAACAGGACTAAGTGAGCACAATACTCAGGTTGCCAAACAAGTATGTGGCCGCGGCTGGCTTGTTTAGGTGTCTCAGTGCATTTTCTGCTGCAGTTTCCGTGCACTACTGTTTCCCTGGGACTATGATTGCCCTTTAATAGCCAATGAGTTCAAAGGAAACGTAAAAGAATAAATATACATACTTGGTGCTTTCTCTTCCTCGACGACAGTTGTTATTATTTTAAAAATAATGGCAGGAGTGTTCATTCAAGGCTTTATTTTAAGCTGGCAAAACCGCAGCAGAAAGAAAGACCTCCAGGAATAAAGGGAAAAGGTTTGCATCTGATTGCAGAGGTTAGGCCCATTTCTCTTTCCTTAATCTAAGTTTAGCGAAAATCGTCAAACAGTCCAATAAAGCAACAGAAATCAAAGGAAAAACACATCAGCTAATGAGAGTTGGCTATGGCCTTTGAACAAGATTGATTAATACAGCTTATCAAAATATTGATTAGAAATGTGCAGCTTCTTTCTTTCAAGTTTCTGGATACATTAAAAAAAATCAGCATGCACCATAAAACCCTGTAGGTATAATGATATTACTACAACCAAGGGAATAGAATGGCCTTTACTCGGGTTTGCTTCAGCCACCCCTTGGCTTTGACTAAGGATTTTGCTTTGAGGCTTTTTCAGAACTGTCTGTCTATTGGTTTGGCCATTGATTGCAGTTGCCCTTTATTTTCCCAAGGTGCTCTACTTCGTTTCCATGAACATTGTAATTGTCAAAGCTGATAGCTCTTCTCCGGTAGAAAACATTTCTCTTGTGAATTTTAACTCCTTCCTTCCAACAATTTTTCGTTGCCATCCCTGTTGTAATTGGCTATGTGCTATGGCACACAGTTTTGTTCTTCTAGGGTCACTAGTGTTGTTTTTCTTTGAATAATGTCTGTGCTTTCAGCATTCCATTTCATCAGAGAATCTTGGTGGCTAGGGTGGGATGTTCTGTGATTTGTCTTCTCAGAAGTAACAGTGTAGTGATGGCTTAAACCAAATGTACTCATCTTCTCTTAGGGAAGATGAAGCAGTGTTTTTAAGAAGTGGAGAAGAAGCTGAGCTGAACATCCTAGTGGTCTTAAGAAATCACGTTAGTGCTTTAGTTACATCTCTAAAAGAAGGCTCGATCTAAAACAAGGAACTTTACTGACTTTACAGACTTCTAGACCTGCTCTGATGGATGGGTGTCTGTTGATATTGATCAGTGTGCATACCACAAAAGTCAGGACGGTTCCCCCGAAGTATGAGGGAGGGGTTCGTGTGGTGTATTATCAGATTGTTGCTACTCTTGGGGGAATGTCACCCAGAGACTATCATGATATTATTCATTGAAGCTCAAACCAGAAATCATGTTTTCCAGCCAAAGTGGTTTAAACTGCTCTGTGACACCATGCAGAGCACTGATCACAGAGGAGGCATGAGCCAGGACAGCAAGTACAAAAATTGAAGGCATGAGAGGTCTTCAAAGGAGTCAGCTTGGTTAACAAGTAAAGGCAACAGTCTGCATTTTGGGGCCAACCCTCAGGGACAAGGATGCTGCAGCTATTGTAAAACAAGTTAGGCGCACAAAAGAAAAGCATTGCTCTCACGAAGAATTTGGGAGAGGGAGAGGTCATTTGCTGCATGGAAGAGCAATTGGGTGTTGAAGGTAGAAAACACTATACAATCTCTATCACTGGTTTCCATTAGTTGTGCATGTATGTTTTATTTCAGTGCTGGATTTTAACATTCCTCTTGCTGCCTTATCAAAAATCTTAATGGTGTTGAGTATCTGGTAGGATGAACTCTTTTGACTATTTTAGACAATAAGTTTAGGCCCACATTGTCCCACAGAGAAAAGGAGAAACTCAAACAAAATTTTATCATATTATGTTTTTCTTCTGAGTGAGCGTGCTTAATTCCACTTTAAATGGAAGCATGTCTTCATTTCTATTGCATCTGTACTATTGCCAAGGCCAGCTGTCAGTGTGGGTGGTCAACAATATCCTCTGGCTTTTTATTTTTGTTTTTATCGGTGGTTGTTTAGCTGAAGAAAACAGGTAGGGGATAAAGTAGGAGAGATTAGAAGAGGGGATGATCTTTACTCCTTTTTTTTTTTTTTTGAGACAGGGTCTCGCTTTGTAGTTCAGGCTGGCTCTGAGCTCACTATGTAGGCCAGGCAAGCCTCGAACTCAGCAATCCTCCTGTCTCTGCCTCCCGAGTGCTGGGATTACAGGTGTGAGCCACCACGCCTGGCACTGTGATCTTTACTCCTTTTGATAGAGAGCAGAATTAAATATGACTACATTCTGCTTCAATAATTTGTCTTATCAGGTCAGACAAGTAGTCATATGTTGAAATCTTTTAGAAAAAGAATTTTTTTGAAAATTGAATTCTTGGGCTGGAGATTTAGCTCAGTGATTCCACCACCTGCCTAGCAAGTGCAAGGTCCCTGGTTTGATCCCAGTAACCACATACAACATAAGATATTGGGCGTGGTGACTCACACCCACCAGCAATCAGTACCACACCCCACAATGCTGGGTGTGGTGGCTCACGCCTGTAATCCTAGCACTCTGGAGGCAGAGGCAGGAGGATTGCTGAGTTGGAGGTTTGCCTTGGCTGCACAGTGAGCTCAGGGCCAGCCTGAACTACAAAGCGAGACCCTGTCTCAAAAAGAAAAATTGAATTCTTTATTGGTACATTTTATATATCACTCACAATCACACTCAACAATGGCAAATTTGTACCAGTATATGACATGAGTTAATTCTCATTTTTACTCATATCCCTATCCACCCAGCTCTTACACACACACACACACACACACACACACACACGTATATATGTGTATATATATATATATGCTTTCTTTTTCTTTTCAAATCATATTTATTCTTTCCCCTCATTACTTTCTCCTACCACTTTCCCTTTGAATATTTCCAATTTCACAAAATCTAAATTCTAGAACTTGTTTACATCTATAGGTTCTCATACCAGAGAAAAGAAACAGTATTTACATATCTGTGTATTTATTTCATATTTACATATCTGTGTATTTATTTCATTTATTAGTGTCCATTTGAGTATAAATGACTCAAACTTGTGGCAGAGTGATACTCCATTTTGTTAAAGAACCCCATCTTCTTTATCCAGTCTCCAGTTGATGGGCATTTGGATTGTTTCCAAGAAGGAGCTATCACAAACTGAGTTGCTATGAACATGAGTGCACATATATCTCTACGATATGATTCTTTTAATTTTTTTTTGAGTGTATTCCTAGCAGGAGAATAGCAGGGTCAAATGGGACTCTCATCCTAGTTTTCTGAGGAATCTCCACACTGATCTCCACAATGGTTGCACAAGTCTACATTCCCACCAACAGTGGAGAATAGTTCCTTTTTGCTACACAGCCTCGCCAGCATTTATTAGTAGTTTATGAGCAGCAGCCATTCTTTGTGGCGTTCAATGAAATCTCAATGCGGTTTTCATTTCCATCTCTGAAATAACCAGTGATATTGAGCATTTCTTCATATGCTTCTTGGCTGCTTTTACTTTTGCCTCTGAGAAGTATCTGTTCATTTCAGATGCCCATTTTTGAATTGGGTCTTTAAGTTTAGGAGGACTGATTTAAGTTCTTTATATATTCGAGATAGTAGCCCTTTGTCAGACCGAACTCTGATCAGTGCAATGCTGTGTTCTTCCTACCACCTCCCATCACAGACACATGTTGTTAGGTCACCCCATTATTAGAGAGATTAACATTTCCGTTTTTTTCTAAGATATCTATACTTGAAGATATTGAAAGGCTCTGAAAAATAGCATGAGAAGAAACCATCGCAACATGAGAACTATACATGGTTGGGGTAGAAAAAATATCACAGGTACAAAATACACGTAGAAACAAGTATCGAGTCCTTTGAAGCAGGGTGTCTCATATCTGGATATTTAAGTCTGATGCTGGTGCTTTGGTTTGCCCCTGTAATATTCCTATGTTGAAATTCTAAACACCACAGTGATAGGTATTGTGAGGTGGGTACGTTGAATGGTGGTTAAATCATAAGCACAAAACTCTCATGTGTGAATTGTGTCTTCACAAAAGAGCTCCCGAGGAGCTATCACTTCTTCCACTATTGGAGACCGAGCGCAGGGGGAATGTACCATCTATGAATCAGGAAATGAGCCCTCATCAGATGTTGCTTCTACAGACACCTTAATCTTGCACTTCTCAATCTCCAGAATTGTGAGAAACTAAACCATGTTATTTATAACTTAGTCAGCTTCTGGTATATTTTTTCAGATTTAGAATTTATTGTTTTAATTGTACAAATTTGTGGCATATAGTTTGATAAGTTGGTACATGTATACTGTGTGTAATGATCAATAAAGTTAGTTAACATTTCAGTTTCAACATTAACAATTTTTATTAACATATAGTAATTATACATATTTATGGATACAGTGTGAATTTCAATACATGTAGACAATCTGTGATCAAATTAGGGCAGTTAATGTTTCTATCTTCTTATAATTACTTCGTGTTTGGAGACTTGGAGCCCCTTCTTCCAGTTATTTGTAAAATACAGAACAGTGTATTGTGAAGTGCACTTCTCCCTACTGTGCTATAGAAAACGTCTGTCTAATTTTGTGTGGTTACCTGTTCTTCAACTTCCTCCTATGGAGAATAGTATGGAGGTTCTGTAAAACACAGAAAATTGATCTATCATATAATTTAGATATCCTACTTTTGGGTATGCATTCAAAGGAAAGGAAAGTGGCATAAAGCAAGCTCATATTTATTGCTGCATTATGTACAATAACTAAGATATAAAACCAACCAGCTGCCCATTAACAGATGAATGGATAAAGAAAATGTGGTATATGTACATGCTTGAATCTATTTAGCCGTAAAAATGAATGATGTTGTATGATTTGCAGCAAAACTAGTGGATCTGGTATTTTATTACAACAGCTTGATAAGTCTGGACAACTCTGTTCAAGGTACTAACTCATCTAACATTTTCTGAATTCAGAGAAACTTCAGAACTACATTGAAACCATAGTTACAACTGTAACAGTTCTTGCATTAGCTAATTTCTTAATTAGAAGTCAATATCATCCACTATTAGAAGGGGATTGGGTTCTATAAGAGAAGAAAATGGGAAATATTGGAGAAAAGAATGTTCTAGAACTATTTACATTAATTCAGACAAATCATAAGTCTATATTCTATTATTTATTTCTCTTATTAAAAGAAAAGGTCAGTAGTTACCTACCACTCCATTATAAGAACATGAAATATAATGACCTGGTTTTATTTTCCATGTGAATAATAGGTTTTAGTTATTTCTCCTTAATCCTAGTATTGAGGCTTTATAGACCAGAAAGGAAGTTCCTCCATATGCTTGGACCAATGAACTTTCCTTCCAGGTTGACTTTGTCTTCTCTTCCCTGTTTCTGGAGCCTCACCTGATTTTGTAGGCTGCACCGGTCTCTAGTCACTTTATCTCTGATTCACAGGCCAGTTCACTGTGAGTCTGGACCCTCCTGTCCTTCAAATTCATTTTAATTTTTTGTCTTGTGCTTCTCTCAAATAGCCATAAGGGAAGTGCCATCTGCTTGTAGACTTCTCCTGTCACATGTATCTACCTGTCATCCCTTGTATCCTAACTCTACAGAGTAAATCTGAAGTGTTTTCTTCATTTCTCAAAGTGTGGTAGTCTCTCAATGCAATTAAGTAATAAATATCAGACATTGAGATTATAATGCAATGCAAGGTTTTTAAATTTTTTCATACAGAATTACTTCTCACTCTCACTTCATACTGTGCGTTTCAATATTTTGAAATAAAGACTATTTTATATCAGTTTTTTTTTTTGAGACAGAGTCTCACTTTGTAGTTCAGGCTGGCCTTGAGCTCACTATGTAGCCCAGGCAATTCTGGAATTCAGCAATCCTCCTGCCTCTGCTTCCTGAGTGCTGGGATTACAGGTGTGAGCCACTATGCCTGGCTATGTCTTCTATTTTTAAACTAAAAGTTGTATGAATCTTCTATAGCTTTTTTTTTTTTTCTTGGTACTGGGGATCAAATTTGGGCCCTTGTGCTTCCAAGGTAGCCACGGTACCACTTGTGCTAAATCTCCAGGCTTATAGCCTATTTTAGTAACTACCATTTTAGTAGCTACCTACTATTATATTGATAAGTATACAAATAATTTAGTATGCTGTTTTTGCTTACAGAGGTGATATACATTTTTGAAATTGTTAATAATTATGTGATAAAAATCTGGTAACTATACATGTCCCTGAATTTTAAAAAATTTTATTAAAACATCGTAAATCTTTTTTTTTTTTTTGCTTTTTGGAGACAGGGTCTTGCTTTGTAGTTCAGGCTGGCCCTGAGCTCACTATGGTGCCCAGGCAAGCCGCCGCGAACTCAGCAATCCTCCCGTCTCTGCCTCCCGAGAGTTGAGATTACAGGCGTGAGCCACCACGCCCAGCATTATATGTGGTTACCGGGGATTGAACTCAGGTCCTTGCACTTGCAAGGCGGGTGCCGGAACCACTGAGCTAACCCTCCGGCCCAACATTGTAAATCTTGATATACAGTTTTGCAAAAGATATTAATAGGCTTTATTTTCAGTACATGTTATCATACAATATATGGCTATGTGCATATACAGGCAATAATTTTAGCACAAACAATGTACATTCATATCGTTAATTCTAATTTGATAGGCAAAGCTTGTTTGTGTTAACTTTTATTTATTGTACTGTTTTGAAGTTATAAACTATTTTATGATTTGTGATCCAGATATATTACTTGTTTCATAGATTATCTATTCATGTCCTTTGGTAGTTTAGAAGCTCTGAAGGCTTGAGCATGAGATTTTATGTCCTTTTTAATAGAATTAAGATAAAACTAATTTGTCTATTTTATTTTTCAGTACTTTTTTTTCTGGTAATTTGCCTTTTTGTTTAATCTTGTCTTATTTGTCTTCTCTATCAAAGAAAGAGACAGTTAAGATGGAAAGAGTAGGGCTGGAGATTTAGTTTAGTGGTTCCAGCACCTGCCTTGCAAGTGCAAGGTCCTGAGTTCGATCCCTGGTTACCACATACAATGCTGGGTGTGGGGACTCATGCCCACCAGCAATCAATACCACATATCACAGTGCCGGGTGTGGTGGCTCATGCCTGTAATTCCAGCCCTCAGGAGGCAGAGACAGGAGGATTGCTGAGTTCGAGGTTTGCCTGGGCTACATAGTGAGCTCAGGGCCAGCCTGAACTACAAAGCGAGATCCTGTCTCAAAAAAAAAGAAAAGAAAAGAAAAAAAAAGATGGAAAGAGTAAAGCTAACCCAAACAAGTAGGAGCTGAAATGCTGAAATTTAACAGGTGAGAACCATTTGCTTTTTCAAATAAGCAAAAGTATTCATTCTTTGATCAAATACTCTACAAAGTAATGAAAGAATGTGGAGATGCAATCAGGGAACCAATATTTCTAAGCCTTGAGGAAGACAGTACTTTCAAAAATGAATCAAAATGTGGAATCCAACTTATCCTCTCCAGTAGGTTTATTCTGGCAAAATTCTAGGTGTATTGTTTATGAGATACTTTAGAAAACAGTGATAAGATAGAGTCAGAGTGTATCTGTAGACAACCATTCATGTCAAAGCATCTATTTCTGTGTGAATTTTTAGAATAAAAGATGGGAGGAATTCTGTGCACATACACTACTTTATTTCTTCAGGGAAATAAATTGGAAACTTTTATAATATTGCAGGTGAGATGAGAAGAGTGGACTGGATGATAAACCTGTTAGGTGGATTAACAACTGGTTGAAGTGCTCACACAATGGGATGCTGGTGGATGGAGCCCAAGTAGTGTTCAACAGGGCTCAAGTATAAGCTATAGTTTAATGAACATTTTCTGATCACGAGGATAAGAGGTAAAAGCCTTGTCATCATATGTGTATCAGTCCTAAACTGGTACCCTTAATCAATATGGTAGATGAAGGACTCTTTTTAAACCATATCCTATTTGATCAGAATCTTGGTGTGGGTATAAGTGTGAAGTATAATGAGCTTAATTTATAACAATGGATTGAGGAAATATAAGATGGGAATTTTTTTTGTGTGTTTGTGCTGGGGATTGATCTCAGTATGTTGTACTTTTGAGGCAGGTGTGGCAGCACTGAGCTAAATCCCTAGATGAGATGGGCAATCTTTATGCAAATAAAAGAACTCAGTATCAGCACTGCCTAAGAGCTTCTGGCAAGGAAAGAGTATAATTTTTTGTGTCAGTGGATCTCTAGAATAAAGCACAACCAAAGGACACACATACGTGTAGTATGTACACAATGAGACACACATATGAATTAGTTTATGTTATCATGAAGGCTGAAATCAGACAGTCAGGAAATATTGGCAGGAGAGGATTTTGTAATGTTGAGTTTGAGGGAAGAAGTCTGGAGGCAGAATTCTTTCCTCTTATGGGGAGTTCAGCCTTTTATGCTTTCAACAGCATGGATGTGAGCCTATCTCCTTCCCAATATGAAGGATAAGTTGCTTCACTTCAAGTCTACCCTCTAAAACAACACCATTTGACATACAATTAGGAACTGGAGGTTCACCAAATCGACAAATAAAATTACACTTCACAATACTGCTCATGAGCTGCAGAGGTAGAATTATCATATCCAGGTCAGTAATGGTCAGAATTCCTCTACTGTTCAGGTCACACCTTCTATTTTGGGTTTAGTTCTGGACAGCATTTTATGAAGCTCATTTCTACTGGAGCAAATAAAGATATAAGTTGATTGAGATGACAAGTATTCCATTTAAAGAATAGTTTAAATAAAGATTCAAATTTAAAAAAACAACAAAAAAAGAACAACAACAATAGTTTAAAAAACTATGGTGCTCCTTAGAAAGGTTAAAACTCAGAAAAGCTTTATTAGTCAGTACTCTTTTTGTTAGAAATGAGTCATGATGACTTAAAATAAAGGAAATAAATTGATTTATTCAAATGAAAAATTCAGGAGTAGACCTGAGATAAGGCTTAAATGATATTCAGATTTCAAATCATGTCATGTGTCTTTTTTATTTTCTCTCTTGGGTTTCATTTATTTGCCTTCACTTTCTTGGAAAAGTCACTTCTCCATGAAGTGGCCCCCGAAACTGATCATGTATGATTCCAAAACTAATAGTCTGCTGGGTATAGTGGTGCATGCCTGGACTCCTAGCACTCTGAGAGACTGAGGCAGAAGGATCCAAGTTCAAGCCCAGCCAGGGTAATTTAATAACTGAGCAAGAACTTGTCTCAAAAACAGAACAAAATGGCCGGGCGTGGTGGCTCACGCCTGTAATTCCAGCACTCGGGAGGCAGAGACAGGAGGATTCCTGAGTTCGAGGCTTGCCTGGGCTACATAGTGAGCTCAGGGCCAGCCTGAACTACAAAGCGAGACCCTGTCTCAAAAAGCAAAAAAAAAACAAAAAAAAAAAACAAAAAACAGAACAAAACACACACAAAAAGAAAGAAAGAAAGAAAGAAAGAAAGAAAGAAAGAAAGAAAGAAAAAGAAAGTAAGAAGAGGGCTGAGGATGTAGCCCAGTGTGAGGACCCTCCTTAGGTTCAATCCTCAGCATCTATATGTTAGGGCTTGTATTTAGATGTCCCCCACAGGATCATGTATTTCAGATGTGGCTGAATCTAGAGCACATGACTGATTCCTGGGGGGCTAGGCCCAAGGATACTAGGATTAAGAGCACGAGTGCTACCCCTAAGTACTCTGAATAAGATAAAAGGGGCAGGAAGATGCTGTTAAATTCTCTTGTTGCTTTTGATGTCTTACACTGCTGCCATGAATTGTTGCCCCTCTGCCATGCTGCTTTGAAGCCGGCCCATTACGGACGGGAACCTCTACAAATTGCAAGCCAAACAAACCTTTCCTCCTTTCATTTTGCATGTTGAATATTTTGTCTCAGCAATGAGAGAAAAGTAACTATGCTGCCATACAAACAGGTATGCCCTGTAAACAAGAAGCCAAAAGTGAATACACAAAAAACAACCCCATAAAGAGAAAACAAAAACATCTCATAGAAGAAAAGGAAGTTCTTTTTCTCAATGGTTGCATAAAAATAACTGAAACTGTCACATTCAAAGGTCACTCACCATGATCAAGTGGAATTTATTCCTGGCATTCAAGTATAATGAACATACACAAATCAACACATATTGTTATGGTTTGTATCCCTATGTGCTCCCGGAGCCCCATATGCTCATAGGTGAGGCTTTTTGGAACTGGGAGAGTCTAGGATGTGTGAGACTTGATTAAAGGCGTGTGGTTCTAAACTAGTTTACTGATTGGTTTAGCATAGTTCTGGATGTGGATAAGGGGAAGGCCCATCCTGAGTGTGGATGGCACCACCCAAAATGTTTGTAGCCTGGATGAGATAAAAGGGATCTGGGGGCTGCTGCTATTTTTTTTGCCTGCCCTACCAGGGACTATTTTTTCTCTGAGATACCTCTTTGTCATGTTGCCTTGGAACCAACAGTGAACTGAAACCTTTTCAAACTGTGAGCTCCGATAAACCTGTTCTTCTTTAACTTGTGGGTGTTAGGTATTTTGTCTCAGTAATGGGGACAATGACTAAGATAAATATTGCATATCCACATTAACAGAATGAAGGGAAAACCTCTAAATAGATGTGTAAAAAGCCTTTGAAAGAAATCAACATCTTTTCATGACAAAAACCTCTCATCAAACTAGATATAGAAGGAGTGCCCCTAAATAGAATAAAGGCTCTGTGTTACAAACCCCTAGTCCATGTTATACTCAATGGTAAAACATGAAGCTTTTCTTCTAAATTCAGGAACAAATCATCAGTGCTCACTTTCTCCCCTTGTGTTCAGTGGAGCACTGGAAGTCCTAGCCAGAAAAATTAAGCTGGAGTAAAAGGTCATCTATTTTCAGATGGCGTGATTTTAAATAGAGAACTATAAAGACTTCACCAAAAGAACTGTTGGAACTAAGAGAAACATTTTGCAATATTGTGGGATACATAAATCAGCATACAAGGGCAGTAATATTTCTATACACTAACAATGAATTATTTGAGAAGTAAGTTAAGAGAATAATTTCCTTTATAATAGCACAAAAATACTCAAGAATAAATTTAACCAAAGATAAAAAGATTTATACACTGAAAACTGAAGAAAAAACCTATAAAGTACTGATGAAAAATAGAACAGTGTATAAAAATGTGATATTCCCATGTTCACGGTTTGGAGAATTAGTACTGTTAAAATGTTTATTATATTCAAAACAATCTAAATATTCAGTGAAATCTCTATCAAAATTCCAATGATAGCTTTCTATGGAAACAGAAAAAACAAATCTTAAATCATATAGAACTACAGAAGATCCTAAAGCAATTACGTGCAGTGTTGAGCAAAAAGAATAAGCTGGAGGCTTTATAATAGCTAATCTTAAAATCTATAAAGGTATAATCAAAACAGGACAGTACTGGCCAGAAACAGACATATTGACTGGCAGATAGAACAGAGTACCCAGAAACCAACTCACACACCTATGCTTAAGTTATCTTCAACCACAGTGCTAAGAATCCACCATACAGTAAGGACCTTGTCTTCAATACAGGGTGTTGGAAAAACGATATCCGCATAGAGAAGAATGAAATTAAAGAGTTGAATGTAAGGAGAGAAAATATGAAACTACTAGAATAATTCATAGGACGAAAAATCTTGACACAAATTTGGCAAAGTTTTATTTTTTGGGGAGGGATATAAATCTAAGAGCATAGGCAACAAAAGCAAAAATATTGAACAAAATGGTTTCAAACTAAAAAGCTTCTGAACAGTAAAGAAGAAATGACATAGAGAATAAAATAAAATATACACCCAGTAAAGGTCAATATCTAAAATAGGAAACAAAAATTCAACAGCAAGAAATAAATACACAGTTTTTTAAAAAGGAAGAAATGACCTGAATAGATATCTCTCAACAGGGAATGTACACATGATCAGTGGTTTATGAAAGAACTAAACATCATAAATCATGAAAGAAATGCAAACTAAAGGCCAAGAAAGCTTGGACTAAAGTGTTTCAAGTCCAAACATAAAATAATTTTCAACCAAGGCTGAAATATCCTACAAAACTGTCTTTCAAAATTGATGGAGAAATTAGATATTTTATGATAAAGATCAAAATAATATTCCATAAAATACCCGAGGATATTCTAGAAAGAGATAATAATGCTAATAATGAGAAAAAGTCTAGTAGTAGAATGAATATACCAGGTAGAGTGAACAGCTAAGTAGAAGGGAATGATAGGGAATCAATAATAAGAAAATAAGCCATTAACAAGAATAAGTCAGTATTGGCTAGTAATAATTCTCAGTGCTAATGGTCTCAATGAAAAGGCACAGACTGGCAGAATGGATCAAGAAACAAAATCCAACATGATGCTGTATAAGAGAAAAACATTTAACACAAAAAACTCATAGATTAAAAATCAAAGGATGGAAGACAACATTTCATGCAACAGAAACCTCCCAAAAAGTAGACATAGCCATTTTATATTCAGATGCAGTAGACTTCAACCCAAAACTGATCAAAAGGGGCTAAGAAGGTCACTATGTGTTGGTTAATGAAACAATTCATCAAGAAGAAATAACAATTATTAACATATATCCAATGAACAACAGTACGCTTGGTTCAATAAAACAAATGCTAGTGAACATAAACAATAAAAAAGACATAAACATAAATGTAGTGGGTAACCTCTATACCCCACTATCAAAAACAGATCAAGTAGACAAAAATTTCAACAAAGAAATATGGGAGTTGAACAAATCTTTGAACAGATGGACTTAATAGCTATCTTCAGTGTTCTCTCCAACAAAAGAACACATATTCTTTTTAGCAGTACATGAAACTTTTTCCATGGGACTTTCTGAGCAGAACCCTTGTTGCTCAAGAAGTAGTTCCATGAATCAATAAATGGGATCAGTTATTCAATTAAGTTTTAAATAGCAGAGTGAAAAGACAACCCACAGAATGGTGAGTGATTCCTCTGGACTCATATTTAGGGATTCACATTTAGAATATATAAAGAACTCAAACAAACTAGACCTCCCCCAAAGTAAAAGACTCAGTCATAAATATGCTAATAAGTACACAAAGAAACATTCATTATTAGAGAGATGGAAAGTGAAGTAACACCCAGATTCCATCTTGCCCCAGAAAGAATGGCCACCAACTACAAGTAAGATAATAAGTGCTGTAAATGCTGAAAGGAAAAAGAAACCTTCTGTACTGTTGGTAGAAATATGAACTAATAAAATCTCTGTGGAAAACAATGTAGAGAACCCACAAAAAACTAAAATAGAAGGTTCATTTGATAGTGATTCCCCTTGTACATAGCTTCCCAAAGAGTGAAAAGGATATTACAGTGATACATGCATACCCATGTGTATAGCAGCCCAATTCATCATAGCTAAGCCTTGGAAGTGGCCTTTATGTCCATCATCCCATAAAGGGCTAAGGAAAATGGTGTTTACAATCACAGAGTACTACTCTGCTATAAAGACAAATGGGTCATTTGAAAGAAAATAGATTACCTTGATATAAAAATTTTAAGTAAAATAAATCAGATGCTCAAGCTTAAATGTCACATGCTTTCTCTTACATGAGAAACCCAGATTTAAAATGAAGAGCAGGGGAATGGCAGAAAATGAGAATTAAGTCTTGTTATATAGTGGCATAAATTCTCAATGTCAAGTGTGGTCATGATGTGTATATAAAATTACCAGTAAAATCAATTAAGAAATAAAATGAAGTTCAAAATAAAAGATAGATAACTCAAAGCAGGAAGATTGTTCTCAAGTGGGGAGAAGATCAAAAGATGAAGGGAGAGAGGAGAGAGGACAGAGGGAATGGATAAGGGATAAAAAAAGGAATTTGGATGTATTGTGTACACAAACTAGCTCCATAAAGAATGTAAACATTACTGCATATGTGGGCATTATCTTGTTGTTCTTACTGTTGCCTGATGCAGTTCTGGGAGCCCTGTTTAGTGAGTGTCACGATTGTCTTGAAGTCTTGAATCAACTGAAAAACGCTTACCTTCATAGTCAGCTTAACTTTGGGGAAGAGCCAGAAGTCACACATTCTGAGGTCTAGTGAATAAAGCTGATGACATACTGTAATACTGTTATTTGACAGAAATTACCTTACACATTTGATCTGAAGGATGATAAAAATGTGGTAAATGTTTATATTAAAAAATTTACCTGAAAAGACACATTGCCGTAATTTCCCTCACAATTTTCCACCTTACTTTGAGCAGATGTATCATATTGTTCATGGGGTTGTCTTACAGTGCAATTATATCAAAAATTTTAAACATTTGTTGTAGGTTTTGGTCAGCCCTTGCACTTTTTGTATGTGTATAGGATTCTAGCATAGAAAGCTTAGGATATTTCTATGTATCCAACAAAGGAAAGAACAAATACCAATAGGTAGAAGTTAAGGGGAAACAGATTTTATAAGTAAGGAGTAACATTCTCATAAAGTACCGGTGTGAGTTGTTGTGTAAGGTAGTCAGTGTCCTACTCCTATAATTACTTACACAGAAAATTGATGGATATTATGTAAGTCATTTTTACTTTGTATTCAAGAATCATTTCAATATTAGAAAATCCCTTTCATTTCTATGAATCCATTCTGTCTGCCTCCCTGTACGTATCTACCAGTGCAAGCCCACAACTTTGCTGTGATTAGATCCCCTAAGAAGAAAATGTAATCCAGTTGTGTGATAAGGGCACCGCTTCTTATCAGTTGCTTTTGAATTGTTACTTCTGCGGTTGCTAAATTAACTCCACATTCCTAGTCTTGTTAGTATAGCATTACTCACCATATAAGTAGCTTTTTATGTGGCATACAAAATTTAATGCTAATCAAGGGAAAGAGGAATGGAGAGCTCTATGGATGAGGTTCACTAAATTTACCTCAATGTACAGGTCACTTACTCAAATGGATAGAATTTTCAATTTTCAGTTTATATTTTAGTTCTAGTACCAACCACTGAGAGAATGTAGACTATGAGAAAGAAATAACACTAAAGGGAAGCCCTCAAAGATAATTCCATCATCCATAACACTCAGCACTTCCTGGTATTATGACTAATAAAACTCAGCTAAAAACATGTTCTAAATACTTTTATGTGGAAAAAATAGAAAATTGTAATAAAATAATGTCTGTTATTTCAAACCACATCTATAGAATGCTCCTGAGATGGAAATGCCTAATTATGAAATAAAACAACTTCTGTATCCCTCAGGCAATGTTTTCATACTATTGCTCTCTCCAGTGTAGTCCCTGTAATTAGTCCAATTCCACCAAAGAAATGAAATGTGCAGGGGAATTCATTTTGGGCTGTAGCACAGGGCTATGTTTTGGAGTAGGACCAACTGGACTATTAAAATGCTAGTGCAAAGTGAATATATCAGCACTGTGGATCAAAGGAACACTTCCATCAGGAATTGGTGAAATATTCTTCTTGAATCATGATATTTATGTTTCTACCTTAGTGAAGATTTGTAAACTCAACGAGGAGTTGAAAGACCCTTCCTGGTAGTCTCTTCTGAAGAAAGGTGAGCTATAGCATCTTTCTATGTTCTGATATTCTAAATTCTTAAGTGGTTACAAAAATATCTCTATATGTTTAGAAGTCTAAATGCTTGAACAAAACAAAATAAAACAAGAGAAAATGAATAAAATTGAGTGAGTGTATATGCATGTACATATGTGTGTGTGTGAGTGTGTTGTTATGGAACTCCAAGATTTCCTCTATGTTTTTTCTTAAAATACTTTAAATTACTATAGTAATAGATGGAGAAAAATATTTTAAGAATTATTAACAAGATAAACATATTTTGCTACATGGCATTTGTTCCTATTAAATTATTTTAATAGATACTTATTTAGTTATTTTATGTATCATTTATTTAAAAAAAATCTAGTACGCTCTCTAAAGGCAGTGTAAGCCCAATCTGAAAGATAAGTTAGGTACTTTCTAGCTTCCACAGGTCATGCTATTTTACAAGCCATAGCTCTGGTTTTCTGTGAGTCTGTTTAGTCAGCTTTGAATCTGCAGCATCATTCTACTCTTCTTGGTTTGTTCTTCGGGTGGCAGTGGAGTACGGATTGTGTCAGCTAAAGTTCTGAAGGCAACTGGGTAATTTGGACCTGGTTTAACAAAAGAATACTTTACAATGATGTGCTCAGATTGCAGAGAAACCATAAGATAGAATTCACAATGACTGAGACACTGGAGTTCGCCTAGTCCTGAAAGAGAGAGAGAATCATCAAGAGACAGCTGCTTGGCGGCAGCTGTGACCTTCGGACTCAGGACAGAGCAAGCTTAGGGTGACACTTTTCAAAAACAGAAAAGGAATAATTATGCTGCTATCGATTTGGCTGGCTTTGAAATAGGACCTTAGAGGTGGCTGTGGGAAAGTTCCATCATCTTGTTACAGAATGAAACACATATGCAGCTTCTCAGTCTAAGAGGTAAAAGTAAGCCGTGGCCTGTTTCAACTGGCCCTGTACATGACCCAGGCTTGAGTCCCTTTGCTTATTTAGTTTTGTTCTTTTTCTTACCTTTGGTAACATTAAGGGAATTTGTCTGGATTTATAAACATCACCTTTTGAGAAGCCTTGAGAGGCACTGACTTTAGTTTGGGTTAACCATCAAGCCTGGATGAAGCAGCTATCAAGACTGTGGATAGTCCGAGAGATGCAAGTGAAAACAACATTGAGATTTCATCTCACTCCACAAAGAATGGCCGTGATCACAAAATCAACCAACGATAAATGCTGGAGTGGCTGTGGGGAGAAAGGAACCCTTCTCCACTGTTGGTGGGGTTGCAGACTTGTGCAACCATTGTGGAGATCCGTGTGCAGATTTCTCAGAAAACTAGGACTAGGGGGTCCCATTTGACCCTGCTATCCCCCTGCTAGGAATATACCCAAAAGAATTTAAAAACTCACATTGGAAAGACAGATGTACACCCTTATTCATAGCAGCTCAGTTCGTGATAGCTCAATCTTGGAAACAACCCAAATGTCCATCAACTGGAGAGTGGATAAAGAAGATGTGGTTTTTTTATAAAATGGAGTATTACTCTGCCATAAAGAATGACAAGATCGATCCATTTAGGTGCAAATGGAGACACCTGGAGGATATACTAATAAGTGAAATCAATAGATC
>PVIC010012632.1:0-39372 GCA_004025085.1 Thryonomys swinderianus
TTTTTTTTTTTTTTGCTTTTTGAGACAGGGTCTTGCTTTGTAGTTCAGGCTGGCCCTGAGCTCACTATGGTGCCCAGGCAAGCCGCCGCGAACTCAGCAATCCTCCTGTCTCTGCCTCCCGAGTGCTGGGATTACAGGCATGAGCCACCACGTCCGGCACTGTGGTATGCGGTGTTGATTGCTGGTGGACGTGTCTCCACACCCAGCATTCTATGTGGTAACCGGGGATCGAACTCAGGACCTTGCACTTGCGAGGCAGGCGCCGGAACCACTGAGCTAACCCTCCGGCCCCTTTTTTTCTTTTTTTTGAGACAGGGTCTCGGATTGTAGTTCAGGCTGGCCCTGAGCTCACTGTGTAGCCCAGGCAAGTCTCCAACTCAGCAGTCCTACTGCCTCTGCCTTCCGAGTGCTGGGATTACAGGTGTGAGCAACCATGCCCAGCATTCCTTGAGGTTTTGTGACCATGAACCCAGCACATTTGACATCAAACAACAGGATGGGAGTTACATATTTCTCCTATGACGTTTACAGGTTCCTACCTAAGAGATTAAGTGGAGAAAGAAGTAGGACATGAATTTTGAAGGACAACAGAGTTGAGGAGAGTTTTCCTTTTTATTTTTTCTTATTATAGGTAAGTAAATCCCCAGGGAAACTGAAGCCAAGGGTAGTGGCATACCTGTAATTCCAGTGCTTGAGAGGCTGAGGCAGGAGGATCACTGAGAGTTCAAGGGCACCCTGGACTACATAGCAAGACTCTGTCTCAACCCCTTCCCAAAAAAGCCTCCTTGGGAAACTGAAGACAAGGATCTCAGTGTGTGTGTGGTTGTAAGGGCACTTTTTAGAGTGGAGATTCCAGAAGAGGCAGGAGAGACAAAACAATGATTAAAGTGACACTGGGTCAGAAAATGACAGGACTGTCTTAATGGGTAGTCAGAGGGGGAGGAAGCATCCAGTAGTAGTGAAGGTACTGATCATAATTCAACCTGAGTAGACAAGCGAGCAAAATCAGGAGGATGAAAGATTCACTGATTTAAAAAATAGCTGATAAATCATGGCCAATGCTTTTCACTTTTCATGAACACACCAAGGAGCCACCACTGGAAGAACTAGGATGGTCAGAAACTGGGTACAGCAGCCAAGAGAAAGATTTCAGAGCAGTAGGTGGAGGGGAATTTGGAGAGTTGTGGTGTACTCAGGTTCCAAAGGAAGAACAAGGCCTGAGGCCAGGCCGGCAACTGATAAAGCAGAGCTGGTCCACACACAGGCAGACCAAGCAGCCACTCAGAGGTAAGAGACAGGAAAATAATGTACTACTAACTGGACATCTCAGGTGCTCAGTTGTGAAACATGGGATTTAGAACCTTGACCATCAGTCTCATGTTCTGGCCCCATGCTACTGCCAGCCCCAGCACATGAGAATTTTGGTAAGACCACTCTGCAGGGTCAACCCCAGAGTTGAGAATCAGGGGTATTTGGTTGGATAGAAGGAGTTAGACATAAAGTTCAGTGCAGAGAATTTAGCTCAGTGGCACTGCGCCTGCCTTACAAATTCAAGGTCCTGGGCTGGAGATTTAGCTCAGTGGTTCTGGTGCCTGCCTAACAAGCTCAAGATACTGAGTTCTATCCCCGGTAACCACAAACTATAATACTGTGTGTGGTGACTCATGCCTACCACCAATCAGTACCATATACCACAATGCCAGGCATGGTGGCTCAGGCCTGTCATCTCAAAAACAAACACACGCAACATAAGCACAAAGTCCTGAGTTCAATCCCCAGTACCACAACAAACAAACAAACAAACTTCAACCATGCAGAAATGCAAATGAAGCAATCAGAAATTAAGGGCTACAAACAAGTAGATTTTTCAGGCACACAGGAAAGTGACAGTGGTTAGGTTGGGAAGGCTACCTGGCTAATTCCCATCTAACTCCTCACAGAACCCAAAGGCAGGATATACAAAGGCAGTCCAGGAAAGACAGAAAGAGGGAAAAACTGGAGTAATTAGATTTTTGTTTGTTTGTTTTCCTTTTTTTTTTTTTTTGAGACAGGGTCTTGCTTTGTAGTTCAGGCTGGCCCTGAGCTCACTATGTAGCCCAGGCAAGCCTCGAACTCAGCAATCCTCCTGCCTCTGCCTCCCAAGTGCTGGGATTACAAGCATGAGCCACCCGCCCGGCTGTTTGTTTTCCTTTTTGTCTTGTAGGAGTTTAAAGGCCTCAAATCTATAATCCATAGTCCTAGAAGACAAGCTTAACAGATAGCAGTGCCAATCAGAATGGACTTGGCCAAGTGCCCTGTGCCAGGACTTGTGCCAGGAAGGGAAGGACTGGCTTTCTTTTCCCTAACAGTCTTACAAATCAGGGTGTACAGTGCTCTCTTCTTCCTCTGACCTTGGATTGGGAATTTTCTTCAGAAGCCTATGGCTAAATCAAGTGTTCTCTTCTAGACTTCAAGAAGCTCCTAGCAAACAAATGCCAAGGGACTTTCTCAGAATTACTGAAGCCCACCACAGGTTTGCATGGGTACCTGAGTGTCTGGAGGAATGTGAGAACAGGTACTTTGGCATCCCTAGGTACTAACAGATGGACTGCAAGGTCAGATATTTGTATGATTTTAGTTTTTCTTTCAGCCTCAGGAAAATAATATTTTGTTTTGGACACTCCTTTAGTTACTTTACTCTTGTTGCTGAGACAAAATACCTGAAACCCAAAGTTAAAGGGGAAAAGATTTATTGTAGGTCACAGTTTATAGAGGGAGAGTTGGCTAGCTGCAAGGTAGGGTGGCATGGCAGGGAGAAACAGTTCATGGCAGGCAGAAGGCAGGAAGACAGCAAGCTGAGAAATAGCAAAGCAGCAAGTGATGAGCAGAGACAACAGTAGCCCTCTTTCTATCCCTTATATTCTAGGATGGGTAACACTCACATCCAGGGTGGGGTGGCCTTTACTTCAATCCTAGTATCCCACTATGACTCAACTCCAGTGTCACAGCCTTAATCCCACTTCACACACTCCAGATCTAGCCACCTGTGAAATGCTCTACCTATAACTGCATGAGGCTTTAGAGAGAGATCTAGATGCAAGCCATAACAATTACGTATTTCTTTTTGTTTTATTTTGTTGTTTGAGACAGGGTCTTGCTTTATGTTCCAGGTTGGCCTTGAACTCAGAGCTGTCCTCTTGCCTCAGTCTCCCAAGTGCTGGGATTACAGGTGTGTGCCACCATGCTTCTGGTTACCTATTTCTTGATCAGTTTTTGTTCTTAGATAGTGTTTTAGTATTTGGAGTACCCCCAGCCCTTTCCCCACCCATATCCCACCCACTTCTTCACCTGCCCCTCACTATCTCCCTGTCCCTCTCTGGCCAAGTGCTGCCTGAGGCCTCCCAAGTGCCTGACCTGTCTCCCTCAGTGCTTTTCTTGGGACATCACTCATCCTTTTCCTGGTGGTTTACCTGGAGAAGGGCAGCCTAGGCAGCCAGCTATAGAGATGGCCCACGACCAGGAGCCTAGTTTTTCTTTTTTTGGGGGGGGAACAGGGTCCCACTTTGTAGTTCAGGTTGGCCCTGAGCTCACTATGTAGCCCAGACAAGCCTGGAACTCAGCAGTCCTCCTGCCTCTTCCTCTAGAGTGCTGGGATTACAAACGTGAGCCACAACAACCGGCTTTAGTTTTATCTCTTCTGCTGTCTCCCCCCCATCCCCGCAGTTTCCTCTTCCGTGGTGAGTTTTCCTCCTGTGGTAGGGAAAGCAGTAAGATTATGTATTTGTTTTGTTTTGTTTGCAGTATTGGAGATTGAACCTAAGACATTTGCATGAAGCTACATTCCTGGGTCTTTTTTCCTTTTTTTTTTTTTTTTTTTTTGCTTTTTGAGACAGGGTCTCGCTTTGTAGTTCAGGCTGGCTCTGAGCTCACTGTGGTGCCCAGGCAAGCCACCGCGAACTCAGCAATCCTCCTGTCCCTGCCTCCCGAGTGCTGGGATTACAGGCGTGAGCCACCACGTCCGGCATTGTGGTATGCGGTGTTGATTGTTGGTGGGCGTGTCTCCACACCCAGCATTATATGTGGTTACCGGGGATCGAACTCAGGACCTTGCGCTTGCGAGGCAGGCGCCGGAACCTCTGAGCTAACCCTCCAGCCCTTCCATTATTTTTTTGAGACAGGGTTGCACTAAATTGCTCAACCTGAGCTTGAATTTGCAATCTTGCCTCCCAGACTGAAGGGACACAGGATACACCATCAAGCCTGGTCAGCATTAGGTGGTTTAGAGCTCTATTTCTTCTCATGGGTCTCTAACCTGTCTCGGGAGCCTTTCCTCTATCCTTGCTTTCATTTCTTTTCATTTAGCGCAGATCTTTTGTCATCAGCGGGGATTACGAGTACTTGTGATTTCAGACCGCATTTACTCATTTTCCTCCACATCATACTTTTCTTTTGTCTTCTAAAACAAATATCCCTCCCTTCACAGCTCCTCTTGAAGCTTTGACCTCTAATGTAGACCATAACAGTTAGCCTTTTCCTTTGAGTACTCCCTGGAGGACCAGGATTCTGCCCTCCCAAGTCAGCAGGAGCTGGGCTATCTGCTTTATCATTCTAAGAAAGGCTTTTGCAAATCAAAAGTTAGGCTCTTCATTCTGAGAAATATGGCTCTGTTACTTGAGGAAGAAAGAGGAAGAAGACACCTTTCCCTGCATATGAATGGTTGTCACTCCACAAAACTGTCCAGATGGTCAGAATGTTGCCTGAGACCCTGGGCTCTCACGAGTGTAAGGGGTTGTAAAAGAATTTGAATTTATGAAGTGGCAGGTCTTAATTCAAATCTACTTCCCATGTTTAAATTTAGGATGAAGTTCTTTACCCTTGCTGAGCCAATTTCTTTAGTACTAAGAGGACAGTAATTGTGACCCTTAAACTTTTTTTTGTTGGTGTGTGTGTTGTGGGTTGAATCTAGGGCCTTGTCCATGCCAAGCAGGTGTTCTGCCTCTGGGCTACGCCACTAGTTGCTAGTGTTTTATTGGATTGTTCTGAGGATTGCAGGAGACAGATACCTGTTAAGCACCTGGCACTTGCTTGGTGCCCAGTTACTCCCTTTCCACTGTAATTCCCTGTCCTCTATGATCATCACCGAGGCATAGGAAACTCAAGGAACAAGCTTTGGGGTTTTCTTAGGAAGTTCCTAACCCTGCTCACCTCAAGGGCCAGACAGGGAGAAGAGAAGAATCCAAGGGAAGTGCTGGGTGTGGCGGCTCACGCCTGTAATCCCAGCACTCTGGAGGCAGAGACAGGAGGATTGCTGAGTTCGAGGCTTGCCTGGGCTACATAGTGAGCTCAGGGCCAGCCTGAACTACAAAGCGAGACCCTGTCTCAAAAAAAAAAAAAAAAAAAAAAAAAGAATGCAAGGGAGACAAGGCTTTGTAGGGGCCTGGCACATATAAGCATATTTTCTAGCCTAGCTAAGAAAACACACAAGAGTCCAGTGAGTGAGATGGGGGCACACTTACAACCCCAGCATCAGGTGGCTGAGGCAGGATGATTACTGCGAGGCCAGCCTGGGTTACATAATGAGTTTAAGACCAGCCTGAACTACATATGAAGAATTCTTTCTTTTCTTTTTCTTTCTTTCTTTCTTTCTTTCTTTCTTTCTTTCTTTCTTTCTTTCTTTCTTTCTTTCTTTCTTTCTTTCTTTCTTTCTTTCTTTCTCTCTCTCTCTCTCTCTCTCTCTCTCTCTCTCTCTCTCTCTCTCTCTCTCTCTCTCTCTCTCTCTTTTCTTTTCTTTTTTAGTTTTTTGAGACAAGGTCTCACTTTGTAGTTCAGGCTGGCCCTCTGCCTTTCAAGTGTTGGGATTACAGGTGTGAGCCACCTGCCCAGCATTGTGGTATGGTGGTACTGGGGATTAAATTCAGAACCTTGCACCAGAACCACTGAGCTAAATCCCCAGCCCCAAGACCATGTTTCTAAACACACACACACACTCACACCCACCCATAGACCAAAGAGGAATCTGTTCTCCAGGTGCAGTGGTGCTGTGCCCAGGTTTACTGAAATATCAGACGACTGAAATATCGGATGAGGCCTATGAGCAGGTTTCCCTTATCAAGTTTTCAAGAGCTACCTTCTAGCTGTGGCTGGTCTGCTTGTCTTGGGGCCTGAACCTGTGCAACAGGGGGGTTTTATTGTTCTGTCACCTTAATGACAGACGGCTTGTTAAGGAGGGACCAAAAGGGAAGGGGTGTGGGGTCGTAACTAATGAATTTGAATGACGTTGCATTGCCTTAGAATGAATCCCTGACAGCAAGGTGATGGATGAAGAGAAATCTAAATTCCTTTAGTTTCAGGCCAGAGTCTATGTGAGAAATTTGGTCAGTGTGACTGATTGCTGTGAAGGTAAGATGGATGAGAAATGGGAGAAATTTGGAAGAAAAACACTGGGAAACTGAGCTTTTCAGGGAAACAGGCATATTTTTTTGTGTGTGGAATTCCCTCTGTTCTGGGTGTTCTCAGTGAAAATCTCTGAGATAGTTCCATAGGAAACTCAAAGCTTATTTCTTGGAATGGCCATTTGAATAGGATACCAGGGATGGATGGTTTTGTTTCTGAAAATCCTTCTTCAGGTTATTTATGTCAGCAAGGTCCTGGGGACAATGTCAAAGCACTAGGTGCCTATGTTCTTTGACTGAAGGTTCTCATAGTAACGAACTGAGAAAACCATGTTCACTTCCTTAGCAAAGTGTCACAATTAGCGTTACAGAATGGGTCCTCTGGCATCTAGATTTATTGAGGGTTTAATCTCAGAGCTAGATAATCTTGTTTTGTTTCCTTTTTTTTTTTTTTTTTTGCTTTTTGAGACAGGGTCTTGCTTTGTAGTTCAGGCTGGCCCTGAGCTCACTATGTAGCCCAGGCAAGCCGCCGCAAACTCAGCAATCCTCCTGTCCCTGCCTCCCGAGTGCTGGGATTACAGGCATGAGCCACCACGTCCGGCATTGTGGTATGCGGTGTTGATTGTTGGTGGGCGTGTCTCCACACCCAGCATTATATGTGGTTACGGGGGATCGAACTCAGGACCTTGCGCTTGCAAGGCAGGCGCCGGAACCACGGAGCTAACCCTCCGGCCCTGTTTTCCTTTTTCTTTAAGATCCTTGGAAATAATCTTTTTTTCTTTTTGGCTATTTCTTCAAAATTTTTACCCTTATTCTCTTTCTGGTCTCCCTTCCACTGTGTATGTCATACACATTTTGTTTTTGTTTTGTAGTGGTGTAGATCACACCCAGAGCTTCACACATCCTAGGGAAGCTCCCTGCCACTGAGCACCAGCCCTGCAGTGGACATATCCCAACCCAGACCAGGCCTGCCTTCTTAGCCAAAGCTGGCCTCAAACTTGTGGCAGTCATTCTGTCTCAGCCTCCTGAGTGTGGGGCATAGGGGTCCACCATTGTATCTGGCCTGCAGTGGGTTTTTAACCTTCCTTGAAAGAAAGAGAGCCGGGCGTAGTGGCTCATGCCTGTAATCCCAGCACTCAGGAGGCAGAGGCAGGTGGATTGCTGAGTTCGAGGCTTGCCTGGGCTACATAGTGAGCTCAGAGCCAGCCCAAACTACAAAGCGAGACCCTGTCTCAAAAAAAAAAAAAAAAAAAAAGGAAAGAGAAAATCTCCCATGTCCCTGATATAGGCTGCATTTTTATGAATTTGTCATTGTCTGTGACATCCGTGGTAGTCTTAAATGCACTAGGAGTGACAAAGATCTGATTGGACTCTTAAAGCACTGGATTATAGTTTCCTTTGAGATGCCGACTTCCTAATGTCCATTTCACCTTATCATAGAAAACAAAATATTAGTCCCTTCAGGTGTTTCTTTTTCTTTTTCTTTTTTTTTTTTGCTTTTTGAGACAGGGTCTCGCTTTGTAGTTCAGGCTGGCCCTGAGCTCACTATGGTGCCCAGGCAAGCCTCGAACTCAGCAATCCTCCTGTCTCTGCCTCCCGAGTGCTGGGATTACAGGAGTGAGCCACCACACCCGGCATTGTGGTATGCCGTGTTGATTGTTGGTCAGCGTGTCTCCACACCCAGCATTATATGTGGTTACCGGGGATCGAACTCAGGACCTTGCGCTTGCGAGGCAGGCACTGGAACCACTGAGCTAACCCTCTGGCCCCAGGTGTTTCTTTTTTTGAGACAGGGTCTCACTTTGTAGTTCAGGCTGGCCCTGAGCTCACTATGTAGCCCAGGCAAGCCCCGAACTCAGCAATCCTCCTGTCTCTGCCTCCTGAGTGCTGGGATTACAGGCGTGAGCCATCAGGCCTGGCATTGTGGTATGTGGTATTGATGGCTGGTGGGTGTGAGTCTCCACGCCCAGCATTGTATGTGGTTACCGGGATCGAACTCAGGACCTTGCGCTTGCGAGGCAGGTGCCGGAACCACTGAGCTAAATCTCCGGCCCAAAGATACAGATTTTTGTTTTGTTTTGTTTTTTGTTTTTTTTGTTTGAGACAGGGTCTCGCTTTGTAGTTCAGGCTGGCCCTGAGCTCACTCTGTAGCCCAGGCAAGCCTCTAACTCAGCGATTCTCCTGCCTCTGCCTCCCGAGTGCTGGGATTACAGGCATGAGCGACTATGCCTGGCCCTTCAAGTGTTTTTTTTTAATTGAATTCTTTATTGGTACAATTTATATACATCTCAAAATCACATATAACATTGGGAAATTTGTACCAGTATATGCTACAAGTTAATTCTCATTTTTACCCATATCCCTACCCACTCCCCCCTCAGGTGTTTTAAAAATAACATCAACATGTTAGTTTGTGAAAGCTTCTGTTTGTAAACAGTTCTGTTTCAAGCAGAAGCATTTGACAAAATTTTGCTCCCATTCTTTTTTTTTTTTTTGCTTTTTGGAGACAGGGTCTCGCTTTGTAGTTCAGGCTGGCCCTGAGCTCACTGTGGTGCCCAGGCAAGCCGCTGCGAACTCAGCAATCCTCCTGTCTCTACCTCCCGAGTGCTGGGATTACAGGCGTGAGCCACCACGTCCGGCATTGTGGTATGCGGTGTTGATTGTTGGTGGGCGTGTCTCCACACCCAGCATTATATGTGGTTACTGGGGATCGAACTCGTCCTTGCGCTTGCAAGGCAGGCACCGGAACCACTGAGCTAACCCTCCGGCCCTTTGCCTCCATTCTTAAACTGCATCGGATAACAAACATGACTGTGGCCATCTTCCTCATACAAACACAAATAGCCATCTTCTCCAAGATTGTAAAAGAGATTAAGTTTGTAAAATGAGGTCTCTCTGTAACACTTAATTCTTCCTTTTGGTGCTCAGGATTGAACTCAGGACCTTAAGCTTGCCAAGCAGCTGCTGTGCCACTGAGCTAAATCACTAGCTCACATGACACTAAATTCTTTCCAGTTATAAAAATATTGTCTATTGTAGGCAAAAATGAAAAATAGGAAACGAAAAACTACTTTGGTATTAGTAAGTGCTATAATTTATGTATTAGTATGGTGACAAATAGTTTATTTTCTTGCCCCCAACCCCCACCCAGCTGAGCTACATTCACAGCACCTTTTTTTTTTTTTTGAGACAGGGTCTCGCTTTGTAGTCCAGGCTGGCTCTGAGCTCACTATGGAGCCCAGGCAAGCCTCGAACTCAGCAATCCACCTGCCTCTGCCTCCCAAGTGCTGGGATGACAGGCATGAGCCACCACGCCCGGCCACAGCATCTTTTTAAAAATTTTATGAGACAGAATGGCACTAAATTGTCCATGCTGAGCTAATACTTTTCACACTTTAAAAACAAAATTGGATTCATCCTGAATATGCTATTTTATAATCACCTTTGTTTACTTAATATCATGGGTGTTTCCAGGCATGCTGGCACACACCTGTAATCCCAGTACTCGAGTGGCCAGAGGATCACTGGGCATTTGAGGCCAGCCTGGGCCATATGGTGAGCTCAAGGTCAACCTGGCACATAATGAGAGAATGTCTCAAAAATAAAAATAAGTAAATAACAAGGCAACCAGAACAACAAAAACCAAAAGTGACACAAGCGTTTTCCATGTTACTAAAGATTTCTCAAGACTATTATTTTAGTAGTTACCATTCCGTGATTTAGTGTATCCTACTGCTGAATGTTTAAATTGTTTTCTCATTTAAAACTATAAGATGGGGATGTTTTTCCAGTCTTAGTGATCGGTCATCTTACTTATTTATTACATGTTCCTGTGGGGTGCCAGGAGGCCTAAATAGACAAGAAAGATTTTCCCAAAGCCTATGTGTTTAGATTTAGGAAGCCAGCGACTGAGCTCTCAGGGCTCTTTATGGGAAATGACCCTTCCTACAAAGATTACCCTTGGAAGACATAGAAATGTAAATGAGGAAAGCAGAATCCACAACTATCCTAGTGTCTTGCTCTGGGGCCTAAATCTTGGTGTACAGACACCCTAGGAAGCCCAAGTCAAGAGAGCAAACACACTTTGAATGTGGCTAAGTTCAAAGGGCTTTCTTAGTCTCTAAATTGTTTAGGTTGCATTAAAATAACACCTTCTACATCAGAGTCTGTACAGTTTTCCTACCTGTACCAAGGACCTAGATCTGTTTTTGTCTAACACTGAAACCGAGGGGGTTGGATGTTCCTAGTTTTCTTCTTGTTAATAATTGGGTACAGAAGTAGGTTTTCCCCTTCCCTTTCTGATCCTGAGGTTTCCAAGGAGAGTAAGTAATAAATATATCCCAGCTGTGTATGTCAGAAGCATTTATTGCAAAATGATGAGTTCCCAATTTGGGAAAGTAACAGATGTTTTTTAGCTTTGGGAATGGGGATCCCTTGTGTAGGACATTGTGTGTAAGTTGTAATCACTCGCCTACTTACTGCGATATTCCCTCTCCTTGGCTCCAGAGAGGGTTTATGATTGGGGAATATCCTCAGGTTACATTGAGCCCTGGTTTCCCCAGGTTTAACTGGGGAGAACTTTTCAAAAGTGCATTCTTGGGTGAAACAAACCCTCCTGAAAGGATATGGCTGGTTTCTGCCTCATGTATCTGCATACATTTACAGTTGGTCTTTCTGGAGCCAGGGTGGAAGGAGGTCGCTCCTTCAGGGTCTGAATAAGACTTTGCTTCTTGGCCCAGAATTTAGCTCAGTGGTTCTGGCGCCTGCCTGACAAGCACAAGGTCCTGGATTTGATCCCCCATAATCACATACCACAATACCGGGTGTGGTGACTCATACCCACCAGCAATCAGTACCACACACCATAGTACCGGGTATGGTGGTTCAAACCTGTAATCCTAGCACTTGGAGGCAGAGGCAGGAGGATTGCTGAGTTCGAGGCTTGCCTGGGTTACATAGTGAGCTCAGGACCAGCCTGAACTACAAAGTTAGACCCTGTCTCAAAAAAACCAAAAACTAAAACAAAAATTTTGCTTCTGCATTCCAGCAAAAGAGCTGGCTGTGACCTGGAATGTAAAGGACCAAGTACCTTCAGGGTACCTGTGTAGCAAGGTGCATCACTATGGGCACAAGACCAAGAAGCAGTTTACAGGAAACATTGGGTCTGCCCAAGTCAGCAGGCCTGGGTCATAATTTCAGCCCTGCTGGGAACATGCTGTATAATCCTGGGTGTCCATTTCCCCACCTCAGATAGCATGATCCCTGCAGACTGTGATTTTCCCATTTTCCAGTCTTCTCCAGGAGAGCTGGGTCCCCCTCCCATGCCATCCACCAGAACAAGTGAGTTTGTGTGGGGGACTGTCAGGAGCTGCTGTTGTCCCGGGCTTGGGCACTGCCTGGGGGATGCATGCAGTAGTATTTGTTCACCACATGCCTACACTGGTCACACTTGACTGTACAGCACCAGTGGAATTTACAGTTACAACTGCGCATGGCATGAGTTTTCCTCTCTTCCACCTGCAGCCCACACTCAGTGCACAGGTGCCCACAGCTGTGCTGCAGGCACTCGCGACCTTCTGTGCCGTGGATGCCCAGGCTGGAGTTGCGGGTACAGTAGTCTGGAGATTCCTCTAGAAATATCAGCTCTGCCTCTGCACTTGGAAGGAAGGCCTCAGCAGGAGCCCAGTGGCCCTCAGCGCTGTTGCCAGCCCGTAGGTGCCGCTTGTCCATCTCAATTTTCAGAGCCTGGTCATACTTGGCCTTTAGGTAGCCTCCCATCTCCCGGAAGTCAGCCAGCTGCAGCCAGCATGTCTGGACACTACAGCTTCCTGAGATGCCATGGCATTTGCAGGTTCTTCTCATGGTGGCTCTTACTGCCTTCATTAAGAGAGAAATAAAAGAGAGAATGGCCTGAGCAAGGGAGACCAATGGCTACTTGGTAAACAGTATTTTAGAGCTAAGTTTCTTGTCTTGGGTAGAGAATCAGGGTTACTGGTGAAATGCAAAATAATGTATCTCTGGGTCCTACTTCAGATCTTCCCAGTGAGAATGTTCAGGGTCTAAAGATGATGATTCTGATGGAAAACCAGGCCAGTGTTGAGGTTACTGGATTTGGGAAACCAATGCCTTCCATCATCTATTAAGCGGATTTATTTGCCCAGTTGAAAAATAACTGGATAAAATAGGGCCTAGAATGTAGCTCAGTGTAATGCCTAGCATGCATAAGGCCCTGATTATAGGGTCTTATAAAAAACTTTAAAAAAAAAAGAATAAAATAAAGATAAAAAAAAGTACTTTGTAAATTGTAGAGGAAAATGTGTTCACACGTACTATTACTACCTTAAAGCTAGGAACTAGAGTGTTTGTGTTAGTGTGGATTTATTAGGCTCACAAATGGAAGGACACTCCTGGATATTGAACCCTTCCACCCATAAGATAACTACCCATGGGTGTGCTTTCCTTAAAAACCTCTTCCCTTGTTCTGAGATTCGAGGACATCTAAATACAGGTTCATAGGAAAACTCCCATGATTTTTTACTCTAAATCTAAGGCTTCCAGGTTTAAGTTCAGAATAGTCCAGAATTTGCTGCCCACTAGAAGTCTTAGGAAAGAATAGACTCCCCCAGGGAAACCTAGATCAGTCCCAGACAGACTTCAAGACATAAGCTTGGACAATAAGCCCCTATTAATGTCCTAGAACATGATTGAAGTTGTTTATCACAGAAGCAAGGGTTTTGTTTTTACGTATTGAGAACTGAACCCAGGCCACTTTTGCACTGAGCTACATCCCTATCCCTTTCCATTTTTAAGTTTTGAGATAAGGTCTCAAACAGTCACTAAATTGGCCAGGCAGGATTCACATTTTCATTCTTTCTGTCTCATCCTTCTAGAGTGCTGAAATTTCAGGCCTGAGCCAACATACAGAATCTTGCTATATTTCAAACTGGCCTTAAATTCATTATGTATCCTGGTCTGGGTTTCAACTCATAGGGATCCTCCTGTCTCAGCCTCCTGAGTGCTGGAATTACTGGCATGTGCTATCATGCTCAGTGTTAATTCTATATTATTCTATGTTCTCAGAAAACTGCCTGTAAGGATGGTCAGAGCCTAAGATTTTGTGGTAAGACTAGAAGATCTGAGTTCATTGCCCAGCTCTGATGGATATTAATTATATTCCCTTGGACAAGCCACTTGTTCAGCCAAACTGGCTTTGTCATCCAGAGACTGAGGACAGCTAGCTATCTCAGTCTTGCTGGATGGTTATGAGGATGACCCACGGGTCTGAACAGTTTTTGGTAAGCTGTGAAGGGCTGTGCAGGTGTGAAGCTGTTGCCGATACTGACCAACTCCTATACCCACCAGCCTGCCGGCCCTGTTGTTGTGAAGATTCATCAGGGCTCTGGCATCCTTCCCCTTCTCCAAACTGTCCACAAAGAGTTTGGAGATCCTTTCCCCAAATTCCACATTGTCGCTGCAGCCTCCCCAGATCCAGCCATGGCCTCCTACACATAAGGAGAGAATAAGTTCTGCATACAGTTCCCTGCTAAGTCCCAGAGTCATGGTCTTTCTGGCTGACATGGCTCAACCATTCCCAGGAGCCCTAGGAGGGTGTCAGTACTTGACTGAAAGTGAGATGGGGAAATGGTTCTTGGGGTGGGGGAAGGAGGTCCTGTTCCCAAAGCCAGCTTTAGGCACTTCCCAGCTCTAAGCAATATGTCTTCTCTACCCATAATAAATGCAGGCACACTGGGCTGGCCCAAATGCTCTCAACGCTCCTTCAGCTCAAACATTCTGGAATTGGGCCCCATCACAGTCTTGTTAGTGCCACCCCTCCCCCCATCTGTGACAAATCTGAGACCATCTCTTGGATACCTGCAAATAGTTGAGTATCCCTGGGTTATGGACAAGCCTTTCCCATACAAGAGCAAGCTCTAGTTCTCTTTGTCCCTCTCACTACGGTCTACTTGCTAGCTTCAGAGGTACAGTACTTGCTAGTCCCTGGCTTCATGGATCCAGGCACAACTCTCAGAAAAGCCTAGGTCTAGGAGCTCCCATAATTGAAGGAGTCATAGCAGTCTAGGGTTTGAGACTTTCCCTGGAAGGTTTATCCTATGTTCAGCTCTGCAGCCCCTCACCTCTTCCTACCCCCACCTGAGAGCCCTGCTTACCTGTTTTTCCCTTTTTTGACTCATCACAGCCACAGTTTTCAAAGTCGCCCATGCTACAGTTCTTGGTGATGGTATACATGACCCCAGCAGAGCTGATAGCATGAATGAAGGAGGTCTCTCTGGTGGCTTTGGAGACAAAGAGGGGACTGACTAGAAACCGAATCCTGATGGTCCAAAGTGGAGGCTTTGGAAAATCAGTGTGACTTTGCTCCTTTCAGCCCTACATCCTATGGATTTAAGGATCATTCTCACTGCACCCAGGCACAAGTAAGCAACCCCATGACCTGGCACCTCCTCCTCCTGTAGTGTGTCCAGCAGCCACTGCATTTGGCCCCTGGGCAGTGAGACTGAGGACCACAAGTGGTTTTGACAGACCATGAAGCTGGCACCTTGTAGCAGTCATCATGCTTGTGGCTGTTATCACTGAGCTCTGTTACTGAAGGCTTTACCAACATCCTCACACGCTCCCATGAATCCCTGTTGTCTCTGTGTACCCTGTGGGATGATCATCCTTTCTGTGCCCATCTTCTCCATTCCCTTTTCACCAGCTCCTCTCAGACAATTCCACTGCTTCTACTTTTATCTGGGTGTGGTGGTGCTTGCCTGTGATCCCAGCTACTCAGGAGACTGAGGCAAGAGGATTACAAGTTTGAGCCCAGCATGAGGAATTCAGTGACTTCGGAAGAACTGCCTTCATAAATAAATAAATAAATAAATAAATAAATAAATAAATAAATAAATAAATAAATAAATAAATGCCTCAAAACAACAACAGCACGGGGCTGGTGATGTAGCTCACCTGGAAGCCTTCTGGGCTTAGTCCCCATCACCATTAAAACAAGCAAATAACTTTTATGCCAACTGCTGCACACAGTTATAGGCTTGCAAGCACACATACCTACTCCCGGGCCATGTGAGGCACAGCTCAGTGGTTTCTCCGTTCAGTATGTATTGTGAGGGTGTTTGGTAACTGGGCAGTTGTAAAACTCCTTCAAGGGCTGCAAACGCAAAATCTTTCCTCAGGCCTCTCTTTTGTGATATTAACGATCAAAACCAGGATCTTTGAACTGAGCTATTACATCACCAGCCATTTAAAAATTTTTTTATTGAGCCGGGCGTGGTGGCTCACGCCTGTAATCCCAGCACTCGGGAGGCAGAGACAGGAGGATTGCTGAGTTCGAGGCTTGCCTGGACTACATAGTGAGCTCAGAGCTAGCCTGAACTACAACGCGAGACCCTGTCTCAAAAAACAACAACAACAAAAAAAAAAACAAAAAAATTTTTTTAAAATTTTTATTTATTTATTTTTAATTTTGAGATGAGGTCTCATTGAGTTGCCTGGGCTGGGCTCTAACTTACAGTCCTCCCTCCTCAGCTTCCCAGAGCAAACACACATTATAGGCCTGTGCCACCACACCTGGCTTCTTTCCCCTCTTTCTTTGTTCTTCTCTCTCTCTTTCTTTCTTCCCTTTCTTCCTTGAAACAGAGTCTTGCTATGTACCCCAGCCTGGCCTCAGGCTCACATTGATCTTGCTGCCCCAGCCTCCCAAATGCTGGGGTTACAAGCATGGGCCACCACCCCGGACTCCTTTCTCCTCTTCTCGTTTTTACTTCATGCAAATCAGCATAAGCATATACAAACACAAATGCAGGTATGCATTTAAAAATAGAATAATTGCTTACATTTTCCATGAGACACTACTGTCTGCTTCATCCAACCTTTAAAATATCCCTAATGTGCTGTACAGAGCTAGTTTTATGCCAGTGATGAAAGTGGCATGGAGAGAAGGGAAGTAGTTTGATCTCCAAGGAAATGGCAGGTCAGCAGATGACCTTTCGGTGTCACTGTGCACATATGCATCGCCTGCACACGTATGCTGCAGGCCCACCCTGTGCACATGTGCCCTTGCACAGGGGTCCTCCCCGTGACGTACCACTTCGCAGCCTGTTGTGGGTGGAGAGCTGGAGAGCGTTTTCCGGGCAGTTCCAGCGTTCCCAGGCAAACTGGAACTTACACTCCTCGATGCCACTCTGGGCTCCCAAGGCCACGCTGGTGGTGTAGGTCAGGTAGGCCTGGAAGGGGAAATGGGGACAGGGCTATGCACTTCTGCCTGGTACAGGTTGCCAGGGGTTGGGGGAGCAGGCAAGACTCACACAGGCCACTCTCCATTAAGAAACTTTCGAGGTCTCCGAGTGAGGGCACCTGGGACTGTCTCCCCTTCCCCTCTTTTCTCTCCACAGAAAGTTCCCTGAGGAACCTCAGAGGGTAAAAAGAGGAGTTGAAGACCATCCTACCTTGGGACCCGTCATGAGGAAGTTATTCACTGACCTACCAAAAAGAGAAAAGGTGAGGAAGAGGTGAATAGGGATGAGACCAGGGGACTTCCTCAGTGGGGCCTGAGGGAAGGGGGAAAGAACTTACCAGGCAGAGGCGCTGAAGGTGGCACAGCCTACCACCATGGCCAGCCCCAGCATGAACAGGTCACCCATGGCACTGTCCACCCCAAGAGGACCAGCCCCAGCTATTACCAAGTACAGAGAAGTGAGGAGAGAGCAGAGTCTTTCTCAGTATTTATGTGAGAAAATTCTGAATGGCCAAGGGTGAAAAAGCAACACCCCTCCTCTCCTGGGCCCACTGGCAGGACTGCAGGAGATACTGACCCAATGGGGGATCGGGGAGGAGGGACTCAGCCCAAAGCCTTCAAGGAAGCCCCGCCCCACAGCAGGGGCGGCCCTCTTCTTTCCCAGGCTGAGAGAGGGCCTGAAACTTTTCTCCTTTCCCTGAAGTTCATTTCCTCTAGGGGTCAGTTGTCTCTTCCTTCCCGAGGTCCCATTTTTCAGACTCACTGGAGCCTGGAACATCCTGGGGCCCTACACTAAGGGAGGTCACCTATCCTTGGAGCTACAGTATCCCCACTTGTCTTGTCGTCCTCCTCAGGTTGTTAATCATCACAGAGCAGTGATGGCGACCCTTTTTATGATTCAAACAGCCCGCTGCGGCACACGTGCGCAGGTTCCCCACCACTGTCACCGAGGAGCTCTATTTGGGATATGGTGACACAATGCTGGGATTGGGAGCAGAAACGTTACAGGGGGGCATCTATTAGTTTTTCTTAGAGCAAGTTCTGATAAGTTTCTTTCATTCCTGGTAGGTCTGAGATTTTATATCTTACCTTAGTTCCACAGTTTGTTGATTGCTTCTATACTTGAGAAATCAGTCTTTGGGCTACTCAGGGCTATATTTGAGAAGACTAATCCCTTTCTTTCTTTCTTTCTTTCTTTCTTTCTTTCTTTCTTTCTTTCTTTCTTTCTTTCTTTCTTTCTTCCTTCCTTCCTTCCTTCCTTCCTTCCTTCCTTCCTTCCTTTCTTTCTTTCCTTCTAATATTGGTACTATTTGGGGGGACAGGGACGCTACGGTTTGGATCCCGGGTCTCATGCCTGTTAAGCACCCACTCTGCTACTGAACTGTACTTCCAACCCCATCTAATACCACTTTTCTGCTAGGATTTGGCCTACTTAGACAGGAATCTGTTTTTTAGATTCATTTTATGTTCTTAGCAATGTACTTAAGAAGGCACCTAGAGGAAGAAAGGAGGGAAGGAAGAAAAGAAAAGAACCTGTGTCTTTTTTTTTTGAGACAGGTCTCACTTTGTAGTTCTGGCTGGCCCTGAGCTCACTGTGTAGCCCAGGCAAGCCTCGAACTCAGCAATCCTCATGCCTCTGTCTCGCAAATGCTAGGATTACAGGTGTGAGCTACCACATCTGGCTCACTTGAGCTACATTACATAGTAGGACCCTGTGGTATGTGGTATGTGGTATCAGGAACTGAACTCAGGATTTTGCATTGTGAAGCAGTTGCTGGAACCACTGAGCTAAATCCCTGGCATACTTGTGCTTTTTTTTTTTTTTTTGAGACAGGGTCTTGCTTTGTAGTTCAGGCTGGCCCTGAGCTCATTGTGTAGTTCAGGCAAGCCTTGAACTCATGGCAATCCTCCTGCCTCTGCCTCCCGAATGCTGGAATTACAAGCATGAGCTACCACACCCAGCACTGTGGTATGTGGTAATGATTGCTGGTGGGCGTGAGTCACCACGCGTGGTGTTGTTGTATGTGGTTACCAGGGATTGAACTCAGGACCTTGTGCTTGCTAGGCAGGCGTCAGAACCACTGTGCTAAATCTCTGGCCCCCACTTGTGCCTTTTGATAGGACCTGAAGGCATAATTAAGCAGTGTTGGGGGCTGCATGAAGAGCAGCAGGTCTTTCCTGGCTGGTAAAACTCTTTCTGCTTGCTGGGGAAGGAAGGTTAGAAGAAAGTACGGACAGGAAATCACAGTTCTGGCTCAGTGTCTTGTGACACTCACAGTATCCAGATCACTTCTCTGCATCCAGGATCTGGTTTGGATAAGAAGAGAGCTCAGCAGACTGCCCTCGCCCCCAGTAACCACCACGAGGAGTCCCTGGCCTCTTTAGGGTAGTGCACGAAAAGTATGGGTCAGGAATGGGGTCAGTCTGCAGGCCGACATCCTTCTCCTTTAGATAAGTACAGGAATAGAAGTTTCTAGAAATTGTTGTAACAGTCCTACAGAATACTTTTAAATATGTTAGAACTAGTAATAAGAAATGCAGGTTCCCATTTTGTATGCTCACTTTCCTGTTCTGTCTTTTCTAGAAGGACAGATGTGAAAGGTATTATTGGACTGAAGCTCGGCCACTCAGCCCCAGCAACTGTTCTCCTCTGCATTTTGGCTTCTCTGCTTAGGGAAAAGAAGTATCCCAGGCTGGAGTCTCTTGGAGAATCTGACTAAGCTCATTTTGGTGGCATTTTCTTGGTCTCCTACACTTTTCTCAATCAAGAATCTGATGTTGGGCCAGGGATTTAGCTCTGTGGTTCGGTGTCTGTCTCACAAGCACAAGGTGCAGAGTTTGATCCCTGGTACAAAAAAAAAAAAAAAGAATCTACCATTTAGCTTTGACTTTTTAAAACAGCAAGACTGGCTTCCATGCCACTCAGTGGAATAAGCACAAGGTTAGTCAGCACTAGGGTGGTCAGGTAGATTCTCCTTTGAAAGAGTTTAACATATGACCACAGTCATTCCCATTCCACATTCACTTTCATTCTTTCTTTACTTTTTAAGTTATTTATTTATTTATTTATTGAGACAGGGTCTTGCTTTGTAGTTCAGGCTGGCCCTGAGCTCACTATGTAGCCCAGGCAAGCCTCGAACTCAGCAATCCACCTGTCTCTGCCTCCTGAGTGCTGGGATTACAGGCCTGAGTCACCAGGCCCGGCTTAAGTTTTTTATTTTGAGGCAGGGGCCTACTGTGTAGCTCAGATGAGCCTCAAACTCACTCTGTAGCCCAGGCTGGTCTATAAATTGTGACTTCCTGACTCAGCCCCCATGATAGCTGGGATTAGGACCCTGTGCCACCATGCCTGACTCTCCATATTCACTTTCTGTGTATGAGGGGTTGGGTCTTATTTTTCCATGTCCCTCATTGCTCTTAGGATTTATTTGGTACTGGGTTTTTTTATTTTTTTGTTTGTTTTGAGACATCCTCTCACTGGGCAATTCAGGCTGCCCTGGAACTCATGGCAATTCTCCTGCTTCAGCCTCCCAAGTGCTAGGATTACAGGCATGTGCTACTATGCCCAGCTTATCTGGTACTACTGCATTTTCTTGGAAGCAGAGAGAAAGAAAATGAGCTTGTGTGTGTCTCTAAACATTGTGTTTACCTCTGCTCAGATTCTTTAAGAGTCATATAGTTTCTTAAATGGAATTGAGGATGTTGAGGGAAAACCTCTCCTTATCAAAAGCTCTGTACTTTGGCCACTACTTTTTTTTTTTGGAGACAGGGTCTCGCTTTGTAGTTTAGGCTGGCCCTGAGCTCACTATGTAGCCAAGGCAAGCCTCGAACTCAGCAATCTGCCTGTCTCTGCTTCCCGAGTGCTGGGATTACAGGCATGAGCCACCACACCCGGCACTGTGGTATGTGGTATTGATTGTTGGTGGGTGTGAGTCTCCACACCCAGCATTGTATGTGGTTACCAAGGATGGAACTCAGGACCTTGCGCTTGTGAGGCAGGCGCCGGAACCACTGAGCTAACCCTCCGGCCCCAGCCACTACTCTTTTTTTTATATACCCTTTGTAAGCCACTGACCTCCATTTGGACTTAGTTTCTTCATCTGCAAAATGAAGGAGAAGAGAAAATATTTAATATTGAATAACCCTCAGGACTTTTCCAGCTCTCTTAACAATCCAGGATGGCCTTGAATTCACAGAGATACTCCTGTCTTAGCCTCTTTAGTGCTGAAATTATAGGTATGTGCACTACACCTGGCCCAATGCCTTTTTAGAATCCCTTAGGGACTGTCTACTTAAGAGCTTTGTGCCAAGCTAGCCAAGGTCCTTCACTGAGGGGGAGGCACAGGCCAGCTTCAACATTTCCTACATGGACTGGGGAGGAGAAGCCCAGTGTCATATGATTATGCAGCATTTCTCTCAGATGCACGTGATGTAAAGAGCTTCAAGAGTATAAACAAGAGGACCAAGGATTTAGCTTAGTGGTTCTGGTATCTGCCTGGCAAGCACAAGGTCCTGAGTTCAATCGCCAGTACCACATACCACAGTGCCAGGTGTGGTGGCTCATGCCTGTAATCCCAGCACTTGGGAGGCAGAGGCAGGAGGATTGCTGTGAGTTCAAGGCTAATTTAGCAAGACCCTATCTCAGAAAAAAAAAGGTACAAACAATAGAAAAATGTTGACACACATAGTGGGGCACACCTGTAGTCCCAGCACTAGGAAGCTGAGGCAGGAGGATCACACATTTGAGACCAACCTGTGTTACAAGGTGCATTCAAGGTCAGGTCAGCCTGGATTACATAGCAAGAACTTGTTTCAGAAAACAAGACAAAACAAAGAAAGATGGAAGAAGGGAAGCAAAGGAGATAAAATATAAATATAATTAAATAATTAGAAAACAGTGAATTCTGAGGGTTTATTATTTTTGGTATTTTTAATTTTTTGAGATACGGTCTTCCTGTGTGGTGCAGGCTGGCCCTGAATATACTATGGGGCCCACTAGTCCTGGGATTACAGGCATGCTTCTCTATACCCAGCCTGGCTGTTTTGTTTTGTTTTTTGAGACAAGGTCTTGAATGTAGTCCAGGTTGGCCTTTAACTCATAGTCCTTCTGTCTCAGCCTCCCTGAGTGCTTATAATTAAATTAAATTAATTAATTTTGCAGAACTGGGGGGAGTTTAACCCAGGCTCTTTGCTCTGAGTTACATCCCCATCTGTCTTATGATGATGATGATGATGAGAGAAAGTCTCGCTAAGTCACTAAATTGCCAAAGCTGGACTTGAACTTGTGATCCTCCTGCCTCACCCTCCCAGACCGCTGGAACTACCGACCTCTACTGCCATGCCTGGATTAATTTAATTTTTAAAGAATGTGTTATGTTTTGTTTGTTTGTTTGCTTTGTTTTGTTTTTTGAGACAAGGTCTTGGTATGTAGTTCAGCCTGCCTTGATAAAGGCTGTATTTAACAGCCAGCTTGCAAAATTCCTGAAAATATAAATCCACTCTCAGGAGCCATACAAGCAGCCTCCAACAACACTGGAGCTTAGGATTCTCATTCTAGGCCACTGTGAAGTAAAGTGCAAAAGATTTCCCTGTGGAATTTAACACCAAATAATTGTCCTGGTGGGTACAAGGGTTTAACCACTAACAGTGCCCCAGGAGCTCAGTATCTAGTAAGTGGGAGACAGGGTGTGTGTCTGTATGTTGTGCACAGCAGAAAGTTTAAGTGGAAGACAATGAGCTGGAGCTGGGTAGAAGCGAGGCCAAGTAACCTGAAAGCCCCGGCACCTGCAGTGTGTTAGGAGAATGAGATTCCAGGAGTGCAGGGGTGCACTGGAGCTGTAATCAATGAATAAGCCAGAGTGATCCTAGTCCTCAGCTTCAAGGGACCTGGAGGCTATTCATGGGACCACAGTGCATTTGAGCTAGAGCGTCCTATTTTACAAGGACCCTGGAGACCCAGAGAAAGGGGTTCTTGTCAGGACACACAGCGACTTGGGGCCAAGACAGCCCAGATCGCACCATCCTACTTTGCCTGGGATCAAGAGGTTTCCTGTGACCCTGTGAGTCATTGGGTACTGAAGCCAGGGCAGTCATGGACGAACTCAAGGGAGGACGGGTCAACCTGCAGCAAGGTGTGTGCCCACTGTGCTTGTCACAGACTCTCCCAAGTCTCCGTTCACTGCAGTGCTTTCCTAGCAGTTGAGACGGAGCGGGGGGGGGGGGGGGTGGCGGGCAGAGGACTGGGCTGCCTGAGGAGAAAGAGAGGATTTCTGACCTCTCACAGTTCTCTGCTAATTAGATAAGGAGGTGAGGAAGGGCAGCACAAGCCTTCTGCATATTCCTCCGAGCTGTGACACTGAGCAGAGCTCAGGGGTTTCAGTCTGTCTCCACCTCTTCTCCCTGAAAGCTCCCATCCCCTGGGGACTCTCACCTCCTGGTCCAGATGCCACAGCTGCATCCTGGAGCGTCAGTCCCTTTAGCACCTCGATTTAGCCTCGGTGGCTTTCTAAGTTCCCCAGCAGTATGCACAGGGAAGAAAGGAGAAATACTCCCATTTTTCCTTTCAGATTCAGGGGTCAGATGTGGTAAGGGACTGTAAAGCTTCCTGTGTGGAAAACAGGAGCAGGGGGTGCTGTTACCCCTGCTAGATCTGTTTCATGGTAAGTGCATTTCCTTCATTAATCTAGAATTCGGCTTTTTTTTTTCTGAGTCTTGCTATGTAGCCCAGGCTGACCTTGAACTCATGTGATCCTCCTGCCTCAGCCTCCCAAGTGCCGGGATTACAGGCATGAGCCTTCTTACCCAGCTGGACTAGGCTGCGGCAGTCCCTACCACATAGACACAGCCTTGTGCACAGAGAAGACATATTTCTTTCGTCAGACTGAGGAGCCCAGGTGACAGAAGGATGTACTTTCGCCATCAGCCTAGGAGAGGTTGGTGTTAGGGGTACCCACCAAGGAGAGCTTTTAGTTGGTAAAAACCTCTGTTATATTTATTATTTCCCAACAATCCTTAGCTCTCATATCTGGACATTGGCTAGGAGGCAGGAGTTCTCCATGTTTCTTTTTTTTTTTTTTTTTTTTGAGACAGGGTGTCGCTTTGTAGTTCAGGCTGGCCCTGAGCTCACTATGTAGCCCAGGCAAGCCTCGAACTCAGCAATCTTCCTGTCTCTGCCTCCTGAGTGCTGGGATTACAGGCATGAGTCACCACGCCCAGCACTGTGGTATGTGGTATTGATGGCTGGTGGGCATGAGTCACCACGCCCAGCATTGTATGTGGTTACCGGGATCAAACTCAGGACCTTGTGCTTGTGAGGCAGGCGTCGGAACCACTGAACTTAATCTCCAGTCCCTCTCCATGTTTCTTGATTAATTGTTGAAGGAGAAAACATGGAGCTGGTTATAGGATTTTAATTTTCAAAGAAATATGTATGCATATATTCATCTATTTATTCATTCCCTAAAGTATTCATCTACTGAGCTCAGGCCAGCACCTAACACAGGTTCAAGATGAATTAAGAGCCAGCTGTCTGCTATATACTGCCATATATACCACTAATCCCAGCACTCAGGAGGCTGAGGCAAGGGGATTGCTATGAATTCCAGACCAGTTTAGACCACATAGTGAGTTCAAGGCCAGCTGGAGCGACATAGCAAGACTGTGTCTCAAAAAGAATTTTTTTTAAGGGTCCAGGGATATAGCTCAGTGATGATGCCACCTGCCTGGCAAGTGCAAGGTTCTGAATTTGATCTCCAGTTCTACACTTGATCTTAGCCAAAAGACCGAGAAGCAATTTGATCTCCAGTTCTGAAAAAAAAAAAAAGTGAAATTGGAAAAAAATGGAAACACAACTTTTGTATATAGGGAAGGGAGCAGGGTAAGGAGATAATGGGGAAAAAAGAAGATGTAAAATATATCATGTTACAGGTGCAAATTCCCTATGAAGAGTGTTATGATAATGTATATCTAAAATGTACCAATAAAGATCTTACTAAAATTTGTTTAAAAAAAACCCCTGAAGCAATTTAACAACATACAGCAAATACAGTGAGATAAAGTACTATAGACCGTTTGGTGAGAGTGGAGACAAATGAGCAGTCTTTGGAAGAGGAATTCTGAGTGAGACCTGCCATCTGGTGGCAGGGAAGTGGCACAGCAGGCTGTTTATTAGGCTGTGGATTCAGTGCTGTACTGGAATTTTAACTTTTTTGATTACCTACCTGCCTGGTAGATAGCCAGCCCAGTGGTCAGCACTGAGGCAGGCATATGGTAACGTTTATAAAATGATCGATCCCTCTCTCTTTTTTTTTAGAATTCATTTTTTTATTTTTTTATATTGAATTCTTTATTAGTACAATTTATATACATCTCAAAATCACATATAACATTGGGAAATTTGTACCAGTATATGCCACAAGTTAATTCTCATTTTTACCCATATCCCCACCCACTCCCCCTCCCCCCCTCTATACATGCTCTTTTATTGTCTTTCTGTATCATATTTATTCCTTCCCCTCATCACATTCCCACACCAAGTTTTCTATAGAAATATTCCACTCTATAAAAGCTGCTTACTTTCTAGAACTCATTTGCATCTACAGGTGTTCATGCCAAAGAGAAGATCCGGGAATTGTCTATCTGTGATCTATTGGATCGATCCCTCTCTTAAGAAACTTACAGTATGCAAAACATGATTTTTTGTTTTTGTTTGTTTTGAGACAGGGTCTTGCTTTGTAGTTCAGGCTGGCCCTGAGCTCACCATGGAGCCCAGGCAAGCCTCGAACTCAGCAATCCTCCTGTCTCTGCCTCCTGAGTGCTGGGATTACAGGCGTGAGCCACCATGCCTGGCACTGTGGTATTGATTGCTGGTGGGTGTGAGTCACCAGGTTTAGCATTGTATGTGGTTACCGGCGATCAAACTCAGGACCTTGTGTTTGCAAGGCAGGCGCCAGAACCACTGAGCTATATCTCCGGCCCTGCAAAGCATGATTTTTTTTTAAAGTAGGTATTTCAATCTTGTTACCAAAAGTTATTTTTTATTTTTTACAGTAGCTCACTACTTAGGGTTTGCCTTGAATCTTAGAGGAGACTTTGAACTTGGAGTTTTTAGCAGTGCTAGAACTGGTAAGACTTTGGTAACACTTAAAGATGGGATACATGCATTTTGGATTTGTGTGTTTGTGACAGGGCCTTGAACTTGCTATGTAACCCAGGCTGACCTCCAGCTCACCAGGATCCTCCTGCCTCTGCCTTTCAAGTGCTGGGATTACAGGTGTACACTGCCATTCTAGCTGTTACATGAATTTTGTAAAATGAAATAGAAAGGCTCTTTTAGGGATCAGGGATGGAATTCTATGGTTTAAATATAAAACATTCTCTTTAGACCTCATGTGTTGGGAGGAAATTGCATCATGGAGGTGTATAGCTGACTTGCTGTCCAGAATTGGGGTCTGGTTGGAGGTGGGAATATAAATGTGGTATGTATACACAGTGGAGTACTACTCAGCCATAATATGAAGGTGTATTTTGTGAATTGGCTTGCAATCAAGGAAGCAAAGAAGTTTAACACTTCTAGGAAATCTCCTTTGCTAGATCACCCAGCTCATCAGGTATATTTTCTACTTTACAATTACTTTTCCTCTATCATCAGTCCAAAGTTCTATGAAAAGTTAAATTATTTTTGGTACTGGGGTAGAACCCAGGGGCTTATGCATTCTGGGTAAGTGCTTTACCGCCAAACTACACCCCAGATCTTTTTATTATGCTTAGAGGCAATGTAACAAACTCACTTGTCAGCATGTCTGGAGTAAGAGACTCCTGCAGAGGAGGCTGGATCATGGGGTTGCTACATTTGTCTGTGTACTAACCACTGTGTTCCCTGCTGAATGTGCTCTTAGGAGATGGGGCACAGTTGGACACAGCTGTGCCCCATCTGGGGTGTCTTGGAGGGTGCCTTAGTGACTTTCCCAAATATGGGGCAAAATACTCAACACCCACACCTCAAAGGAGAAGTTTATTTTGGCTCACAGTTTCAGTCTGTTTCCAAGGCAGAAGCAGGACAGCAGAGGGGCCTAGTAAAGGAAATGTACTCAACCCCTGGCAGCCAGGAAGTGGAGAAAGAAGCGAAGGGCAGGAGCCTGAATATACCCTTCCAGGTCATCTCTCTGTGGCCCTCTACCCAGGGCCCACCACTAACAGCATGTCACCAATAGCACCCCTATGATCCAATGGCCCTCCAAATACATGAAGTTTCTGGGGCACACGTCAGATTTAAGCCATAACAGCGTGTGTCTTTCTCACTGGAGCTGTTCTCCTGCTCGGCTTCCTGGCCCTAAAGTGAGTGGCTTTTCCCCCAACATCTTTCTGCCACTGATGGTCTTGTTTTGGAGGTAGCCAACAGGGACTGAGGCCTCTGAGGCCACGAGAAAAAAATGAATTCTTCCTCCTTAAGGTTGTGTATGTCAGGTATTTAGTTCCAGCTACAAAAAGCTGACTAATACAGTGTAGATGATATCTTGCTAAGTTACCCAGGCTGGCCTAAAACTCCCCCAATCCTTCTGCTTCCGTCTCCTTAGAAGCTGGGATAACAGGCATATGCTACTGTACCTGGCTATTTACGAAAGTACTTTCAAAGCTCTTTATACCCCTACTCCCAAAAAATAAAAGAATTTGTTTTGAGATGTGAATGTTTTATAACTACTTTAAAATCTCTCTGATATGTATGTATATATTTACCATCTTTTGTGAGTATTGTATTTTAAAATAAATTATTTAAACAGTATATTAAAATAGGAGCTAGGGAGGCAGCTCAGTGGTAGAGTGGTTATCTAGCATGCCTGAGGCTCTGCATTCATTCCCCAGTGCCACAGTGATAATATATAAATAGTAAATGGAAGGTCTTTAGCTCAGTGCCTGGCCTGGCTCAGCCCATAGTACATTTCAACAAGTGTTAGTTGAATATTGTTCCCTTCTTCCCCCTCCTCTTTTGCACTCTCCACTGCCATTCCTTCTGAAATAACTGTTTTTAACTATTGGTTTCTTCTTCTTTTTCTCTGTTTTGTTTTTCGTGGTTTTGAGATAGGTCTCACTCTGTAGCTCAGGCTGGCTTCAAACTTACAGTGATCCTCCTACCTCAGTTGCCCAGAATGCTGGGATTACAGGTGTGTGCCACTGCCCCTGTCACTAACTCTTGGTTTCTACACAGACCTCAGGGTCAGCGTGAAATGTATTCCAGTGTCATGCCAAAAAGGGAGGATTAATAATTGGCCTGGGCATCAGGTCTGCCTGTAACTAGTAATATGTCTTGGTTAAATGATTTTCTTTCTCAGGCATCTAATTCTTCATCTGGAAAACCAGTGTGCCTTGGTCTGCCCTTGAAGTCCTGTCTAGCTCTGATACTGTGTAATTCTGATAGCCTCCAAATGTAGGGAAAGAAATATCTCAGCATGACAGACAGGAAAGGTATGTAAGTGTGGAGTTGGATGAAAGGTATGTAAGGTTGGATCTGGGTTTGACCTTAGAGCCAGCACTTACTGGTGAAGTGAACTTTGTAAATTATTTGGCTGGGGCTAGACTCAGTCCACGGGTCTAAAAATTGTAGTAGTAACTAGAATGCAGAGTTGTTGTGAAGATGAAATGAAATAGTGTGTGTCTATGTTTCCCAAACTGTGTCTCAGGGCACTTGAGGCTCCCAGTGAACCCATGTGGGCACCACCCTAAGAGAGCTCACTTTTCATATGGAAGGATAGTGACTTGCGTTGGGTTTTAGATGCTCATTCAGTTCAACATTAAATCATGCTACACTGTTTAGTGTGTGGATACCACTTTCTCACAGCTAGGTTTTGGTGTGATAAATAGCAAGTACCATGTGAAAATCAAAGTAGAAAACAGAGAGACTAATATCCCTATGCTTTGGGCATGTGATAAATTTTGTGTGTTCACCTTCTCATTTAAAAAAAAAAAAGAGGATTGGGAGATATAGCCCAGTGATTCTGCGTGCCTGCCTGGCAAGGGTCCTGAGTTTAATCCCTAGTACCACGAGAGAGAGAGAGAGGGAGAGAGAGAGAGTATCAGGTATTGTGGGGCATGCCTATCCTATCATTCAGGAGGCTGAGGCAGGAGAATCACTTCAAGAAAATGAAATACATTATTTTTTATTCAATTTATATATAGACATTTTCTCAAATTACTAAGTTAATATATAAGTGTTTATGTTATTTGGATCTAGGTTTTTTGTTTTGTTTTTTGTTTTTGAGACAGGGTTCACTTTGTAGCCAGCCAGAACACAGGCTGGCCCTGAGTTCTCTGTGTAGCCCAGGCTAGTCTTGAACTCAAAGCAATCCTCCTGCCTCTGCCTCCTGAGTGCTGGGATTACAGGCGTGAGCCACTCTGCCCAGCATTGTGGTGTGTGGTACTGGGGATAGAACTTGGGACCTTGTACTTTCGAGGCAGATGCCAGAACCACTGAGCTAAATCCCCTAACTGGATCTGATTGTTTAATTAATGGAGGAATTCCTTTTGGCCCTAGACATAGTGGAAAATTTCTAAAACCCTGGGAATAAAAAATAAAATTGGGGAACTTCCAAAATCTGGGAAATACCTGCCACACAGCAGGTACAACAAATGGTAGAAATTATTAAGGAAACATGTATAAGGGAACACGGCACTGTCTCTCAGAGTGCATTTTGGGTAGTAGCGAAGCCAAGCTTGAATAAATAGCACATGACATTCTCCCCCAGGAAAGAAACTTCTTCACAGCAACACCATCAGGTACAAAAATAATCGTCAGCTGGCTGAGTGAAGGCATCACAGATGAAGGGTTTTACAGACACCTAAAACCTGACCATCAAAGTGAGTTACCATTTTTTTGGGGGGGGTCTTTTCTGTTTCCTTTTCATAGTCTACATGGCCCAACCTATGAAATCAGAATTTGTCCTCTTCACAAGGTGTTGTTCTTTAATCCTGTTTGATGGCATGAAATTTCTGTGTTGTAGAATTTCAGTTTGAAGAGTTTTCCACAGATTTCACAAAGTTTGAATGCTGGCTGCAGTGTCCAGGGCTGCAAAGCAAAAGGGGTTCATATATGAGGTGTGTTGTAGTAAAAGTAAGTCACTGTTTTATTGACTTCACTAAACATGGCTGTTTTTAAGTCCTTATAGAACCACCACCAACAAACCACAACATTCTCCCCAATATTTCAGTTTTTAAAATTATACAGCCAGGCATAGTGTCATACTTCTTGATAAAAAAGAAGTCTTACTTCTGTACTTAGATATACTAATCCTAACACTCGGGAGGCTGAGGTAGGAAGATTGCCATGAGTTTGAGGCCAGTCTAAATTCCACAGTGAGTTCAAACCAGCCTGAGCTATATAGCAAGATCCTGGCTCAAAACAAAACAAAAAAATCATATAAAAGGGCCAGAGATTTAGTTCAGTGGTTCCAGCGCCTGTCTCGCAAGCCCAAGGTCCTGAGTTTGCTCCCGGTAACCACATACAATGCTCATACAATGCTGAGAGTGGTGATCATGCCCACCAGCACCATATACCACAGTGCCGGGCGTGGTGGCTCATGCCCATAATTCCAGCACTAGGGAGGCAGAGACAGGAGGACTGCTGAGTTCGAGGCTTGCCTGGCTACATAGTGAGCTCAGGGCCAGCCTGAACTACAAAGGGAGACCCTGTCAAAAAAAAAAATCATACAAAATATTTAAATTTAAATCAATTTAGGATAAAAGATATAATCAGGTTCCCACATAGCCTCTGCCTAGCTGTGATGGTGAACATTTTAGAACCAACTGCTCCAATCTACAACCCCAAACCGACTTTTTTATCACCAAGTACCAAAACTACAATTAAACCTGAACACCAAGGTTTAAATTAAGAAAAAGCCTCTAGCCGGGCGTGGTGGCTCACACCTGTAATCCCAGCACTCGGGAGGCAGAGACAGGAGGATTGCTGAGTTTGCGGTGGCTTGCCTGGACTACATACTGAGCTCAGGGCCAGCCAGAACTACAAAGCGAGACCCTGTCTCAAAAAAAAAAAAAAAAAGAAAAAACCTCTAACATCTTTTGTTTTAAAAAACACATATGCTGCCGGGCATGGTGGCTCATGCCTGTAATCCCAGCACTCGGGAGGCAGAGACAGGAGGATTGCTGAGTTCGAAGTTTGCCTGGGCCACTTAGTGAGCTCAGAGCCAGCCCGAACTACAAAACGAGACCCTGTCTCAAAAAAAAAAAAAAAAAACACACACACATATGCCATAAGTTCACCACCACTGGCCCAATGTGTGGTGACAGTATTCCATTTTCAAGAATTCAGCTCTTGGGGTTGTTTATTTTCAAGACAGGGTCTTGGTATGTAGTTTGCTTTGCTTCAACCTCACTAGAATCCTCCTGCCTGAGCCTCCCTAGTGCTGGAATTATAGGCCTGTACAAGAATACCTGGCTAGTATTTTTAATTAAAGAGTTTTCATACCTTGTTTGCAAATTAGTTCTTAACTGAGAGCTGATAACTTTTACCTGCTGGAAACAAGTCAGTGTTAGTTGTGCCTTCTTTTCCTGTGGAAAATGTTTCTTTTTTGGGTGGGGGGGCGGCAGGGTTTTGCTTTGTAGTTCACTCACAGCAATACTCCTGCCTCTGCCTCCCAAGTGCTAGGATTACAGGTGTGAGCCACCACACCCTGCATTGTGGTATGTGGTAGTGATTGCTGGTAGGTGTGAGTCACCACGCCCGGTGTTGTCCTGTGTGGTTGCCAGGGATCAAACCAGGGACTGCTCTTGCTAGGTGAGCTCTGGAACCACTGAGCTGAATCTCCAGCCCTGGAAACTATTTTTGAAGCATATTAAACAACCCTTTGTGCTTGAATCTGTCAAATGTGGAGTTCTGATAGCAGAAGGACTTCTTGAGACTTATTACAGGACATTACAGGACACAAGCCATACACTTAGACTTTTGTTTACTGATATTTACTTGCCTTTTTCTTTTAAAATTAGGATATTTTTTGGCAGTTTGCATTAAAAATGGAGACTGTAAAAAAATTGGTCATTTTCTCTCAGCCTTTCCCCAAATATTTTATTATCCTTTTTAGTCTTTGCTCCTCTGACAGTTCACTGCAGGTTTAGAAGACAACTTGATCATTCACTATCTGCCTCCTAACATATTTATCAGTGTGTTGTGTATAGTTCCTTTTTGGCCCCAAAACACACACACATATTTTTTTTGAGAGAGGTACAAACGTTTTCACGATCACTGTCTGGTACGAGGTAAACCTATGAAAAACATTACAGAAAGTTCTATTGTTCTTCATCCTCTCCTTTTTCCTAATTTGAAAGCAGGAGAAATGGTGGAGGAGGGAAAGGGTCCCACACCCCGTGGTTTGGATTTGGTTAGAGCCTATGAGTCCCGCCCAGGGTGATTCAGCCAATAGGGGCTCATCTTGATGATGTAATGCTTTCAGCCGTTGCTCATTGGTTGCTTCTCTCTTGGCCCGGCGTTCCGCAGAGGCTGGGAAGTGATGTGCTCTATAGTTTTGGGGATGACGGGTTTTTCTCCCCTGGCCAGGAAGGGGAAAAAGCCCTATTTGCTGTGTAATCCAAAACCTTTAATTGTCTTGAAATAGGACAATCACCTTGAATTCAAAGGTGGTCTGTAGGTGAAAGACACACTGGGTTTGAAAAATTAGAGTAGCCACACACGGTGGGACACTAGGTGTGTGGGCAGTGCAGTGCAGTAGCAGGTGGCTTGCCTAACATGCCCAAGGGCCGGGGTTGCCCGCTGTACCAGTCTTCCCGAGGCAGCGCTGATGGAGAGAGTTGCTGGGAACAGGCGGTGTTTGCAGTCTGAAGCCACGTGAGAAAATTTCTCTTTCCCTTTCCACGGTGGCCCCTACCTTGAGCCAGCTCTTCCTCCTGGGCCATCAGCTGTCTGGTCTGGCCCTCTACTCCCATCCCTTTTTTAGCCACTGGGTTCTCAGGATTAAGAACATGAATAAATGAGCTTGACGCGGGATCCCGTGGAGCTGGGAGAAAGTCTTGCTTGGAAAAAGACGAAAACATACCAAAACCCTTATCCAGCAGCCTTAGCATTTGGCAAAGTTTCACTTCTTCTTCTTCTTCTTCTTCTTTTTTTTTTTTTTGAGACAGGGTCTCGCTTTGTAGTTCAGGCTGGCCCTGAGCTCACTATGGTGCCCAGGCAAGCCTCGAACTCAGCAATTCTCCTGTCTCTGCCTCCCGAGTGCAGGGATTACAGGTGTGAGCCACCATGTCCGGCACTGTGGTATGTGGTATTGATTGCTGGTGAGTGTGAGTCACCATGCCCAGCATTGTATGTGGTTACTGGGATTGAACTCAGGACCTTGTGCTTGCGAGGCAGGTGCCAGAATCACTGAGCTAAATCTCTGGTCCCAAAGTTTCACTTCTTAATCCTTCGAGACCTAGCGTTCCATTTCTCCAACACAACATAACAGTGGAATGTAATAAAAAATTAAAAAAAAATTTGTTCCTTGAATTTTTCTAGCTAACATTTTAATTTCATGCAAAAACAATTCTCAAAATTGCAAATTTTGGCATAACTGTTAAATTCTTTGGACCCTGTTTGAGTGGCACTGGCTTGGGGTTCAAGCTGGTTGCCTCGCTTGCCTCCCTGAGAGGTCAAGGTGTTGGTTAGGGAGCTAGGCTTCTTTCCTGCAGTCTCCTGTCTGACTACTGCCTTCATTCTTTCATTTTGGGCACCTCTGCTTTGGAAAATTGTGTAGTAGAGGACTGTGGTATAATTTTATATGTGTGTTTTCTTTCTTTTTCTTTCAGTGCTTTGTTTCTTTTTCATTCAGTGCTGGGGATCAAACTCAGGGCCTCACCCATGCAAGGCAAGCAGGTACCACTGATGACACACCTAGACCAGGTGCAGGCATTTTGATAAGAGCAACTGTTTGCCCAGGTTGCCCGAAGAACTTGGAGAGCCATTGGTCCTGCTTTTACTCAAGATCTGTACAAACTTCCTGGGAAGGAGCCAGGAGCCTGTGTATGCAAACAAGGAAAAAGTCTGAGAGGGAGCTGTCTTTGTGAATAAGGTGGGGATCACCAGCAAGTACTTGTCTCTAACAGCCAGCAGAAAACAAATACATGGACACACCTGCTTGTGGGTATTTTGTTTTATTTTTGGGGGTAGGGTCTTGCTATGTAGTTCAGGCTGGCCTTGAACTCACTATATAGTCTAGACTGGGGTCCAAGTCATAGTGATGGCTCAGCCTCCTGAGTTCTGGGATTATAGACATGTGCCACCTTGTTCCACCCTGTCTCAAAAAATAAAAGTGGGGGGCTGGAGATTTAGCTCAGTGGTTCTGGTGCCAGCGCAAAGTCCTGAGTTTGATCCTGGTAACCACATATAATGCTGGGCGTGGTGACTCACGCCCACCAGCCATCAATACCACATACCAGGGTGCCGGGCATGATGGCTCACGTCTGTAATCCCAACACTCAGGAGGCAGAGGCAGGAGGATTGCTGAGTTCGAGGTTTGCCTGGGCACAAAGTGAGCTCAGGGCCAGCCTGTGAACTACAAAGCAAGACCCTGTCTCCAAACAAAAAAAAGTGGGGAGAGGGGCTAAGGATGTAGTTTATTGTAAAGGTACTGGGTTCGATCTCCAGGACCCCTCAAAAATTTAGAAAAAGGCTGGAGATTAGCAAACAGAATGAGAGAGACAGACAGAGAGACAGAAAGAGGGAGAGGGAGAGGGAGATGGAAAGGGAGAGGGAGAGGGGGAGAGAGAGAGAGGGAGGGAGGGAGGGAGGGAGGGAGAGAGATTAAGAAAGAACAAGAACTAGGAGGCAAGAGGGCTCACTTTAGTGCAGCTGCCCTAAATTTCTTCAGGGCTATCTTGTAAAGAAGTGGGCATTGGTGTCTGGGGTTAGGACTGTTCGACCACAGGAGGAAAGATGAGTAGCTAGAGCTTCTAAAAGTACGGAAATAGAACAGACTCAGTGGGCTTTGAAAACACATTCCCAAGGTGGACGGCTGCTTGGGTGGCTCAGATCAAGCTGATCTGAAACAATGTAGCGGTGAGCACCTACCCTGCCTCCCACCACTGAACTTTTGGCAGTGAGATTCTGGCAGTTGAAAAGAGAATGATAATGAGCTCTATTTGCTGTGTAATCCAAGACATTTAACTGTCTTGAAATAGGACAATCACCCTGAATTCAAAGGTGGCCTGTAGGTGAAAGGCTCACCGAGTTTGGGAAGTTGGAGTAGCCACACATGGTGGGACCCTCAGGGGTGTGGAGGGTGCAGCGCAGTAGCAGGTGGCTTGCCTAACACGCCCAAGGGCTGGGGTTGCACCTACAGCAACACACACAGCATGTAGAGTATTGATTTGTGGTTTTTAAATTTTGACACATAGTCTCACTATGTAGTTCAGGCTGGCTTCAAACTCAGTAAGTAGTGTAGGCTGTTTTAGAGTATTTAAAAGTTTCAGGATCCTGATAGGCTAGGTGTGGTACTGATGCCACAGCTAAATTCTGTCTCAAAAAAATTTTTTTTTGAATATTGCTTTTGTTTTTGTTCTGTGTTATTTTTGTTTTTGTTTTGTTTGGTTTGGTTTTTTGAGACAGGGTCTAGCTTTGTAGTTCGAGCTGGCTCTGAGCTCACTATGTAGCCTAGGCAAACTTCGAACTCAGCAATCCTCCTGTCTCTGCCTCCCGAGTGTTGGGATTACAGGCGTGAGCCACCACGCCTAGCTTTTTGTTTTTGTTTTTTGAGACAGGGTCTTGCTATATAGCTCAGGCTGGCCTTGAATTTGCAGCAATCCTCCTGCCTCAAACTCCTGAGTGCTGGAATTACAGGACAGCCTGTGCCACCCCCAAAGCCCAGCAGATAATATTGTTGAAGCATCCTGAAACTAACTGCACCCACACTTCTATCCATGGGATAAAGGTCTCTCCATCCTGGTCTTGCTCCTCCCCTGCCACTCCAATTGACAGAAATCTGGCCTTCCCTGGATTAGATTTATCACAGAAAAACAATGAAAGACCAGGAAGAAAGGAATAATAAAAGGTAGGAGGTTTGAGGTTGAATTTTATAATCACAGTGTATGTTTACGAAGTGAATCAGGTAATATATTTGTAAAAGTGCTTGGAAGCTGTGAGCAAAAAGAATAGGATTACTATTCCTCAAGAGAGCAGGAAAACTTTCTACTTGACATAGGGCCTTCAGTGCTAAACTCACCCCTGGCACTGTTTAACGTTGACTTTTTAATTTTATTATATTATTATTATTATTATTATTATTTTTAGACAGTGTTTCGCTTTGTAGATGTAGCCCAGGCAAGCCTCAACTCCGCAGTCCTCCTGTCTTCTGCCTTCTGAGTGCTGGGATTACAGGCATGAGCCACCGTGCCCCCACACTGTGGTATGTGGTATTGATTGCTGGTGGGCATGAGTCACTACACCCAGCATTGTATGTGTTTACTGGGGATAGAACTGAGGACCTTGTGTTTGCGAGGCAGGTGCCAGAACCACTGAGCCAAATCTCTGGCCCAAGCTTCAGTTTTTAAAAAAATTTAGTATGGGGCCGGAGGGTTAGCTCAGTGGTTCCGGCGCCTGCCTCGCAAGCTCAAGGTCCTGAGTTTGATCTGGAAACCACATACAATGCTGTGCGTGGAGACTCAGGCCCACCAGCAATCAATACCACATACCACAGTGCCGGGCGTGGTGGCTCACACCTGTCATCCCAGCACTCGGGAGGCAAAGACAGGAGGATTGCTGAGTTCAAGGCTTGCCTGGGCTACATAGTGAGCTCAGGGCCAGCCTGAACTACAAAGCAAGACCCTGTTTTAAAAAAAAATTTTTTTTTAGTATGGGCTGGGAGTTTAGCTCAAGTGGTACTGCACCAATTTTAGATGCTGAAGGGCCTGAGTTTGATCCGTGGTACTGCAAAAAAAAAATTTTTTTTTTTTCTAGCATGGGGCTGGGCATTTACTTCAGCGGTTTTGGCAACTGCCTTGCAAGCACAAGGTCCCAAATTTAAATCCTGGTAGCCACACACCACAATGCCGGGTGTGGTGGCTCATGCCTGTAATCCAGCACTCAGTAATGACATACCACAATGCTGGGTATAGTGGATGCCAGGCATGGCATGGTGGCTCACATTTGTAATCCCAGCATTCGAGAGGCAGGAGGATTGCTGTGAGTTCAAGGCTAGCCTGGGTTACATAGTGAGTTCGGGGTCAGCCTGAATTACAAAGTGAGATCCTGACTCAAAAAATAAATAAATTCTAGCATGGCACGCAGGTACAGTGAGTGAGTGGAGGCCTCAGACTTGCTCATCAGGCTGTCTGCCCTGTACTTTGCCAGAGATAAAGATGGAATGGGGCCAAGGTCTCTGTTTCTTGGTGTTTCTATTTCATTTATCTCTGACCCTTGTCCTGTGGGCTGGTTCTTTATCTCTAAGGACACAGATAATAGGCAGTTGAGTTTGCCTGAACAAGTCTTTTGGGCAGCTTTCAACCTTGTTGTCTGGAAGAACAGAGTGGTAAAAAGCCCACTGGTGCTGTGGGTTGAAATGGGCACCTCCAGGCCTGAGTGTTGAGGTGAGTAACTTCCTTTGGGGTTTCTGTACTGGAGTAAAACGAGGCTTTCAGTACAGTGGAGAAAGTCTAGCTTTTACGGTAAAATTGACTAGGGTTTAAATTTTATCTCTGTACATTTCTTAGATGTCTTATCTGAAAAATGTTTTTTAAAATAATTAATAGGCACATGCAAGAGTTTGTCTGTGATTTATTACTGTATACCTACTTTTCATATCCCAGTTTTTCTCAACATCAGTGTTTATAAAACTTTTCCTCTCTACATGCTGATCTACTGGTGGAGAAAGATTTGTTTTTAATGCTAACAATGGTAGAGATCTAGGAACAGAATTCTACTGAGTTATGGTCAGAAGATTCTACATGGAGACAAGGAAAATAAAGTAGCAATCTCCATGACATTCTGTGTTTGTTGAAAATATAACTGCTTATTAGATTTTTACATTTTGTAAAAGATGTTTCTAATACTACTCAAAGTGTGTGTTCCTAGCATAACCATACTTAAAGTATGAAGTGAGCACTCTTATGAATGTGAATACGGTTCTGACTACAGAACATGGAAGTGTTTCATATCAAAAAATTAAATGACACAAACTGTATTTTAAAAAGGCATATAGTGTGGCCAGGTGGCACAGGCCTGTAACCCCAGCTATTCAGGAGGTTGAGGCAGGAGAATCACAAATTCCAGCTCTGTCTGTGCAAGTTAGTGAGACCCTGTCTCAAGAAGGGGTATGAGTGAAGTTTAGTGCAAAACCCCATGGGCTCAGTCCCCATTACCAGGAAAAAACAAAACAAAACAAAACAAAACAAAACAAAACAAATAATAAGTAATAACAAGTAATAACTGGCACACAGAGCTAAGTGTTTAAGTCATATGATCAAAATGAGCAAATTAAAAGTAGGGGAAGGAAGCAGAAAAACAGGCAAAGGGAATTTACTGAAAAAGTGTGCCAGGAAGAATAATACTCAACCTTACTTATAATTAGGAAAATGCAAGTTAAATAATGTGTATCAGTTTTTGCTTATGAGATTGGTAAGAAATTAAAAATATCCAATGTTCATTGTTGGTGAAAGTTTAAGCAAATTTTAAATGTGTTACTACTTTCCGCCAATTCTAGGAATCTGTTCTATACAACTTTACATGTGGATATATAAAAATTACAGCACTGTTTTTCATTGAGAAAATGATAACAAATTAAATTTATATTATGGATGTATGTCTATGGACATACATATTCTGTGTCAAATATTTAAAGAACATAGTCTGATACCATTTATATTTTAGGAAATATATAATATTTTAGGAAAAATAATTGTGTGTATTTGCTATATGCATGGAAAAAAATGCTGGAGAGCATGCACTTTACCAGGTTTGCTTTTAGGGGAAGAGGTATTTCAGTCATCTTTTGTATTGCCCAAAATGCTCTGTTATAAATAAAAGAAGAAAAAAATGTCCAGGGCTTCTTCGTAAAAGGCAAAACAATTTCAGAGCTGGAGTATCTCAGAATTCAAGATTCCTGGGCTACCACAGGACCTAAGTTCTATCTCCCTTTTTGCTTTTTTTTTGAGACAGGGTCTCGCTTTGTAGTTCAGGCTGGCCCTCAGCTCACTATGGAGCCCAGGCAAGCCTCAAACTCAGCAATCCTCCTGTCTCTGCCTCCCAAGTGCTGGGATTATAGGCGTGAGTCACCACGCCTGGCACTGTGGTATGTGGTATTGATGGCTGGTGGGCGTGAGTCACCACGCCCAGCATTGTATGTGGTTTCTGGAGATTGAACTCAGGACTTTGCTCTTGCTAGGCAGGCACTGGAACCACTAAGGTAAATTTCTGGCCCTTTGCTTTCTTTTTTAAAAAGTCACTTTTTTTTTCTGGTCCTGGGGCTCAAACTCAGGACCTTGCACTTGTGAAGCAGGTACAGTGCCACTAAGCTAAATCCCTGGCCCTGCTTTCTTTTTTTTAATTAAAAATTTTTTATTTTGAGATGTCTTGCTGTGCAGTTTAGGGTGGCTTTGAACTCAATATATAGCCCAGGATGGCCAGGCATGGTGGCTCACGCCTATAATCCCAGCACTCTAGGGAGGCAGAGACAGGAGGATTGCTGAGTTCAAGGCTTGCCTGGGCTACATAGTGAGCTCAGGGCCAGCCTGAACTAGAGACCCTGTCTCAAAAAAAAAAAA
>PVIC010012633.1:0-39372 GCA_004025085.1 Thryonomys swinderianus
CCCCCTTTATACATGCTCTTTTATTTTCTTTCTGTATTATATTTATTCCTTCCCCTCATCACATTCGCACACCAAGTTTCCTATAGAAATTTCCCACTCTATAAACCCAATACAATCTTGTAGAAAACAACTTTGTACCCTCACCCATGGGCAAACTGGAGGATACTTGTGATTTCAAGCTAGGTACATGAATTAAAGTTCATGATTCCTTTTAGGGGGGCACAGAAAACTTTCTATAGCCGCTTCAAAGCTATGGAATTTATCAATAATCTTAAATATTTTCAAACCTGTTAATCTTGTTGATGTTTTTAATTTCAAACCTGTTAATTCTTAACAAAAGACACCCATATTCCTCTTGTGGGAATATATTTTACATTAAGAAATCCCCTTTATTCATTATAATATTTTTACAGTAGTGAAAATTTTCTTAAAACCCATAAATCCAATTAACCATGGTGATGAATTACGATTGAATTGCTAGGTGCAAAATAACCATTATGAAGCAATTAAAAATGTTTTTTTGTGAAAACTGTTATTACAATTAACCTTCAGTATATTTTCTTAAAATATACATGTTATGAGAATGTGCACAGAGAAAATGAAATTCAGCAGAAACTTGCTTTTACAAATATTTTTGTATGTACACCCCGGAAAACTCATTTGGGTCAGCAAACATATTTCTCATAAAAGCCAAGTATCCGTATTGATCGCTAATGATTAATACTGTGTCACAGATGGTCTTCAAAATGCCAAAATAATGAGCTCAGAGCCGTTTTATTTATCATTGTCCTAATTCCGTTATAATAACTTAAAACTCTAGGAACATATCTAGCAAGCATGCCAAGAGTCACATAAAATTATCTTTCATTGGGAAGATAAAGTTCTATGAATATTTTCCTTTGATGCAATCATCTTTATGAAGATGACCGTTATAATCTTTGCTACCTTAACATGAGTAGTAAGATCTGATTCTTAAGTAAGTGGGTGGAAATGTAGATACATGTTCTACTGAAGTCAAGAGTAGGGACCACTTCTAGTGTTTTGTTGGTTTGTTTGATTTAAGAAAAACACAACTCATGCCCTATTTTCCAGTTACATTTCCTTTAAATTCTAAATGGGTAGTATAGTATTTCGCTTGTAAAGAGTGCTACAAAGTGGTGACATTTTCATCAAACCTATTTAATTGAACATACTGAGGAAAGTATTTAATTTATGCTTTGTTCACTGTGTCATGTGCAGTGCTGCTTCCAAATACTTACATTTTTAATTTCTGAATGATTTCAAATCTTACCAGCTTCCATGCTCCAAATGGAGTAGATATCAAGAAGATGAGCTGTGTAATTATGCCAATGAATCTTCAAAACATTGTTCCATCAGTCATAATACTTTATAATATGATTCCCTAGTAATGGATGTATAGATCTACCAATTCACTACCTATTCCTGAAAGTCAGTGACCTTCAGATGTGCAATGAAGTTTAAATTTTTAAAATTTTAAATAATAGTATTCTTCTGACACTGAAAGTGGTTTTTACGTTTTACTGTGGTTCCACCTCACAACTCTGACTCATTTAATTTTAACCAATAGTATAATGATATGCAAATTAAACAAAGGTGGAATGATAATTATTGGTGGAAATATATCTGGAGGAAATAATACTACCACTACTGAAAGTTAAACAGCTCATGAAAGAGTAGCAATAGAAAAATATTTAAAATAGGAACAAAAGTGAAAGTTAGGGATATAACTTAGGGGTAATTTTAGAGAAGATGAATTCAAGCTTTTCAATTTAAACATAGGTGAATCTTAGTGAAAATTTTTAAGTTAAACTCTTACCTAAAAGTGAACTTGAAAAGTATGTTTTTTGAAGAAAAAGTATGTTTAATGAAGAAATTGATTGGAATTACTTTAGGTTAAAATAATTACATCCTGAGTTGACTTACTATATTCCTTCATTCATTCATTATTCAGTTCACTTGTTCATTAAATTGTTTATTAAACATCTTTTAATATTTTCTATAAAACTGATAATTGATGGTATGTCTGGAAATTTGTGGGAGATATTTTTATTAAAAAGACAAAAACTCATGATTTAGAATGTAGAGTCCCACATCTCTTGTTTTCCAAGGAAATTAAATTTACCCAAAATTTCTAAAGTGTATAGAATTTCTCTGAAGTCAGCGTGATTGCTGTTTCTTCAGCTCTCATTCTTAATGGTGATTGAAATGATAAAACATTGAGAATACATTTTTGTAGAGAGAAGGGATTAGGTGAGTGTCTGTTAATAGTTTACATTTAGAATTCAGTAAGGAAAATGTTGCCGTAAATGATTTTTAAAAAATCAAATTATCAATCCTTGAGGTTTAGGAGATATGATAGTTTCTTATCCCAATATTTATTATTAGGAGGTTAAATTATTGTGTGTAAGAGGTGGAACAAAGGCTGACTTATAAATTTCCATGAGTGCCAAGACCCTCAGATATGAAGAGAAGAGCAGAGGTAAAAAGTTGGTCCACAGATTTTCAACAAAAGAGTGAATTAATGGATTCAGATATTGTTAGGTAGGAAACATATTTTGCATGTCAGAACACATTGAATTTGCCAATTTCTAGCTAAAGACATCATTTATACTATTAAACACTGTATCACTTGAGAAGTGAAAAGTCGTAAGTATGTCTAGAGAATTAGTAGCACAAGATCATGCAAAAAATATTCTAAAGCTATATCACATTATCCAGACTTAGCAAGAGTTCTTTACCTGCAGTAAACCATCGATGTTCACAGGTATGTGAACTATGAAACTACACACAGAATTTGGGGGGACTGCCTGCTCAACCTGTGATACTGAAACTCTTGAGAAAGCACTGTGAAAGTTAGCTTCCTCCTTTCTCAGAAAAATGCTGAAAATAAAGAAGGCAGATTGAGATGCTAAATATTCAGTTGGTAGTTCCACAGTTTTTTCCTCCTTGAATTTTCTTGTTCTTCAAGCTGTAAATTTCACTTTGAACCTCTCTGGCATTTTCTCCACATTCAGATGATTTTTCTCACTATTTATTCTTTCCATTTCCTACTGATTAGGTGGAGAATAGAGAATTCCAATTGGAGAACTAAGTTCTTTTTAGATGAGAACATAAAACATATTTTATGTTTTATCTTGCTCCATATAGCTAGGAACTTACAAATAAGGCTGAACTTGAATGCTAATTCATAAATCCCACTCATAATAGGTAAGAATTGAGACTGACAGAGTCATCTTAACAAGAAAGAACCCCAGATCTTTATCTCAACTGGAAGTGTGATATAAAAAGGTAATAAGAAGTCAATAGTATCAGAAAAAAAGAGTAGAGTTGACATTAGGAAGCACTTATCATAACCAGAAATCATAAAGCAGTATTTATTGAATTTATTCTCATTGCAGTTGTTTGTTGTATACTACTAACCTCATTTTTATATCAGGAAGAAAAAGTAAGTCAGATGAACAAACCGCATTTCAAAAGGGCCACAGGAATATTATCAGTCTCAGATGTTTTTCCAAAACCTTGTCCCTCCCTGTCAAAAATGGAGTTGGTTTGTCCTTCCCTGAAACTTGGTGCGCTTGTGGCTTCTCCAGCTGATTACGGTAGAAACGATGCTGGGACTTAGGAGCGTTGCTGGTAGAAAACGCACAGTTCTGGATTCATCCTTAGAAACAGCCACCTTACTGTAAAGACTCCAGTCCAAATGAAGAGGCCACAGGTAGGCGATCCAGTAAACAGCCCTACTCCAGCACAGACTACGATTCTCACACAACAGCCCAACTGGGATTCAATGAATTACGTGAAGAGAAATCCAGACCCTAGACTCTAAGTTACCCACCTGATGACCCAGAAAATATGATACTGAGATAGTCCATCCCTACTGTGTTGTATCAAATTTCTGACAGTATCACGAGTATCATAAATAACTGTTTTGAAATATTTACTATATTCTCTTAACGACTAAAACACAGGCATCGTGTGCAAGTTGCACAGCTATTAAGTGGAAGAGTGAGACTTTGCTTTGAAGGAAGAATAACACCACATCCGTGCTACATTCCTTTATAAACATAGCCAGCATCCTTAACACTATGCAGCGCTAGGCTCATAAAAAACTAGAAACACCAGTTAAACTAAATAACAGAATTCCTTTATTCTGAGCCCATTTCCAGTGAGAAACAGTCTTATAATAATTTTGTTGACACCTACCTTGTTGAGATAGAAAAATGAGCTGCTAAGAGAGATTAGAACTTGGACAATTGGAAGGGCCTCTTCACTATAAGTCAACACGGGCAAGTTGAAGATAATACAATCTTTCTCTTCTGTCTTGATCTACCTGATGTCCTATGGCATGACTTGACAGATCTATGCAACAAAGTAATGTTAGCATAGAGACCAGTGCAGGCACACCGTCTGGAACACTGACTTTGCGGACAACCTAATTCCACTTAAACTACTTTTAAAAATTATTGTCAAAGGAGATTTTAGAAAAAGTTTTATGTTTAAGATATTTGCACCATACACCTACAGATAGAAACACCATGCAGCTGTCTTCAAATACTTTACTACTAATAAAATGATCATAGTGTCTATGATTAAACAGAGTTATATGCCATCTATGACCTGTTACTCTTATTATTGGCATCCGGATCCAGTTCACTAAGCAGAGGAGCCAGGTCCTTCTTTCAATTATGTATTGTAGAAAAGCTGTCATCTTCTGACTCAGTCCTAATTCTAACACTCTTGTGTGATGCAATTACTTGCTGCTATATCTACACATCTTTTCTATCATGATCTCTCTATCATGTTCTGATTTTTGGTTAATAATGTATCCTGCAGTCAGCTTCTTGCTTTCTTGCATTGCACTGGGGTTTGTCTTGCTGTGCCTCCATTTCTGTGGCATAGATTGTACCACACACACTTCAGTCCCATAGCTGGAAAGAATTGACTTCCTGGCAGAACCACCAGAAAACAAAAATTGTATTACTGCTATTTTTTGATTAATTTTATTCTAGAGCATCCTCCCATCTAGCTTATTTGTTATTTATTCAATGAACCATTGATTTAGCAAACAGTTTCTTATATGGGTCAAACTCAGGGGCTAGCCCAGGAGTTAAGAAGGTAAACTATCTTCTTCTTTTCCAGGGATTACAGGTTAGAGTGGGAAGAAGTGGAAGTATAAACAAGTTATTCAAGGTACCAAAGAGAAACATGAGCAGGAAAGTTTTCCTAAAAGAAGTGATACATGACTTCACTCTTAGGACCAGTCATCTTATTTGGCAGGATCAAAGTTCCTCAGCCACAGAGGCAGTAAATATGCTGAGCAAATCTGCAGTATTCTGTCATGAGAAAGTTTTTCTTGACCCTTTATGATTAAAAGGTTATTGTTGATCCCCCTGCTGACTATCGCCTGACTTGTGAATTAGATTTTATAAGTCATATTCTATGCTATGCTACTGCAAGTTTAAAATATTACTAATAGTATAAACCATCAAAAGTAGTCATGTGTTTAGCATCCTACGGATGCATTGTACTATAACTAACACTTCTTAGCATCAATTTTTCAGTAGCTTGTGAACCTGTACACTAGCTCATGTATTAAACTATTGATCCCATATCAATGAATCCCCCTGGTCATCATGTAAAACTATGACACATCTCTTCCAGCCTTGGCATTGGATTGATAGTCTGGTGCTCACTGATGTTTTGATGTCATTAAAGCAAGTGTTGGTAATAAGACTGATACCCAAAATATTCAAGAGATAGATACAAGGGAGCTCTAAGTCTCCTTGTAAACACTATCTTCCAGAAGCCTCCCCTTCAGTTCACAGGGTGACAAGAGCAATACAAAATGCACAAAATACATGCTAATAATGTAGCAGACACCAAGACAATGTATGCTCTATTAACTGTATCATCTGCTTGGTACATACAGGCATTATTGCATTTCTGTTCCCCTAAAATCTATACAGCAATTACTACAGAAAACCAGCATTCTCCCCTGTGTTCCAGAGGAGCAAGTCTATAAGAATGATATGTGTCAATACCCTGAAGCCTCAGAGGAACAAATAACTGTTTTAACCTCCCAAGACCCACTTCCTTCTCTGTGCTGCCATGGAAACCAGTCTCTTGTCCAACTTGAGTTCTCTGATAATTAATTTGAAAAGAACATTCTTGATCTGTAAGCGAACAAATCAGTCCTCTGCATCAAGGTTGTCACGTGCCTCTGCATATTATTATGCTTAATAAAGTAATCTATCCACTTACTCATTTATGCAGAAGTTGCTATTGTGCAAGTGGTACACTCAGTGGAGGGGAGGGACACTGTACAGGCCAAATAGCACCTGTATGACACTATTTGATGAAAGCCTGTCCTGTGCCATATGACCAGACAAACTGTGCTTTTATATATATATATATATATATATATTATATATATAATATATAATATATATATACACACACACATACATACATACACACACAAATATACACAGACTCATTATCGCAGCTCTGTGACTGGTTTGCAGACTTCACTACTACTTTTTGTGAATTTTAATCATAACATTTACATTGACCCTTAAAACTCAGAAGAGAGTCTTTGGAAATTTATGAGTATTTTGTATTAACCTGCTTCCTTCCTATTATATTTTGTGTTTTTTTCTCTTTATACATTTGATCACAGATTATAGATATCCCATGAAGCCCAGAACTTCAGAGTAGAAGGTGCTCGCTATGAAATAAAGGAAGTGAGGTATTCACAAAGCTAGCTACAGCAGAATATGTATTATACATGAACAAAGACAAAAGATAGAGCCAAATAAAGTACTTCTTTCAGACAGAGTTCCAGCAATTGTGATCAGTAGAGTTTGAGAAAGTCAAGGTTTGAACAGATTTCTGAAGCTACTTCATATACAGAGATTTGTACAGTCACCACAGAGAAAATCTGGGTCAGATATATGGTGGTTCTTACATATTTAAGAGAAACCTAGTTAATGTGCTGATGCTAAAAAAGCAGATAATTTACCTCCAGTTTGACTATAACGTTATTCATAGAATTACTGAATGACTTCAGCAAAGGCTCCCACAAGCACCAGATATTAGCAATTAAATTACTATAATTTACTATCTGGCCTAGCTTTATTTTATAATTATATGTCACCTCAAAGTATTTAATATAGCTGATTACAGAAACAAATCATGTAATGACAGAGTAAAAACTAGCTACCCAACCTTTATTTCCAATGAGTTTGTCCAAGTTAAAGTACACCATTCACGTGGGTACATTACAGTACATCATGCTTTAGAACAATTCCTGGTATGTCCTCAGTATCTGAAAATCACAGTAATGATTTTTCTAAATTTAGTTTTACTTATTAAATAAACATTGAAAATTTAATTCAGTTTATATGGGCTTAATAATGATTTCCTCTAATCACATTTAAAATTGTTAAATGGAAACACATATCTGTATTGTGTCCTTGTGAACTATTTCTATGCCTTATTCTTATTTAACTATGTTTTAAGTTGTCAGCACTTTAAAATATGCTTTTTTTAATTGAATTCTTTATTGGTACAATTTATATACATCTCAAAATCACATATAACATTGGGAAATTTGTACCAGTATATGCCACAAGTTAATTCTCATTTTTACCCATTAAAATATGCTTTTAAATGTGTTCTTCTTTTTCATTTCACGTAATAAACTAAACAACGACTTCTTCCTCTTGTGCAACTTCTGATTTGAATAGCTTAAGATTTAGAAAGGTTTCCTATTTACTCACATTTTAATGATATACATTTCTACTTCACTGGTGGAAAAGGCTGATCAGTCACAGAAAGGTCAGTTAACACTAAATAGACCCTTTCTCTATGTAATTACAAAGAATAATATCCTTGTGCTGGTGGCAAACGCATCGAGTGGGTGATGCAGAGAATTAATGCGCTGCTTTGTTGGCCCATGGGATACAGATTCCAATACAATAACCACAACTTATTCTAATTATACAGCTTTAAAGGTCATCAGCAAAAAGAGTTAAGGAATTATCAAGTAACTTTATCATAAAGTAATAATGTACTACATAAATGCAGAAACTGCAGAAAAAGTACCCTGAAAGTTCATTGGTAATGAGAGCAAAAGTGACCTAAGAGTTTCTAGGACGTATATTATAGCATAAAATGAGCGAACTCCTGAAGAATTAAAATATATGCTATTCTGATGCATATCCTCGATGTGCTCAGTTAGCCTGAGCTCACCATATGCTTGTAAGAAGCGCTTGGTTTTAAAAGAAAGCTATCTTCCATTTTATTCATTTGAAGCCAGAATTTAAATATTTTAAAACCTTATTATAAGTGAATATATACTGATTTTATTATATACAAAATAGCAGTCACAAAATAATACCCGATGATGTAATTACATGCAAAGTAGCAAACAGGTACCTGAAGAATAAAATTAAAACCACTTTTTCCAGTCACTGTCATTTTTATCCCTACACTTAGCATTAACATATATTTGGTGCAAGTTCTTCAGAAACAGAAATGTTTAAAGAGTCCCACGTTGACAATAAAAAACAGAGGCTAAGAAAATCAGTTTCTTGTCCGCAGTCATTCATGAAACCACAGTATCAAAGTTGGGGACCGGTCTGATTCAAGGTAACAGCATCTCTGGTCTGCTTTCATTAATTCCTATCTCCCCTTGTGAATCACAAGGCTCTTACAATTCTACAATAAAGGATGTGGATGTTCTCATTTCTGAATACCCTCCACAATTGCATCACTCTTTCCAAATAAACTGACTACTCAATGGGAAAAGACTCTTTTGAAGTTGACCATGTCTCAGTATCTTCTCTTTGGGAATCCACATCGATTTCCCAGAGCGTCACGTATGAGAAGGATCTGAAGTTTTCGGTGTAGTAGAACATCCTTATGGGTAGAATTATTATGAATGTCTTTTTTCTTTTATTACTCATCTTTAGATCACCTTTATTGAAAACAGATTGTGTGCATCTCTGTGTACCTCAGTACTGCTGCTCACCTTGGGGCACTGTCCAAACCTTGCAAAGTATCTCAAGAATAAGTACAATTTAAAATATCCAAGTTCATTTTCTGGATACTCATCTTGGCATGAATCTAGTCTCCAAATTAACTTAATCACAGTGTGCAAAAAAGTTACATTTTTAATAGGCCAAAGGTCAGCCAGCTGTGGCTTTGCAGCCAATCCTGAACCACTTTTTGCCTTTGTGAATGGATTTTATTGAAATGCTCTCCCACACATTCATTTCCTACAGTGTATTGTTTCTTCTGTTGTACAGAGATAGAGATACATAGAGACAGAGTAGACTGGAAAGTAAGAATAATTACTATAGAAAACAACTGGTCAACCCCTCATCTGGACCCCTGAATATCTCAGTGGGATGCACAACAAAGTTTTAATTTAGACTTCTCATTCAAGATCTGTTTGGATTACAATTGTGCCTACACATAAAGGAAAGATGCTGGAAAACATTTTATTTTATTTTCCATAAGAAGGCCAAACACAATGGAGAAATGACCAATCAACAGTAACTTTAAAAATGTTTCATTAAAAGTACTGAGATATCTGTAGAATTCTTAAGTACTCTCCAGATGGATACAATAACTTTGTGGGAAGTGGTCAGAGTTGTCAGGGAATGATCAGTAATGCCCTAATGTATTTACCTCATCTGTGCCTTCATAGTTAATGGCTCTTCAATGAGGTCTTGCATTGTAGGAGGCTAAAGTTCTGCTCATGTTTTTATTCTGCAATTTCAGTTTTGAGAAACCATAATGAAATTTACTGTGCCAAGCTGAAGTTCTGCTTTGCATGCAAGTATAGGTGTTTATTCATTTGCATAGCGGTCAAGTAGAATATGCTGCTCATCTACTATAAAAGACTGCACAGTGATTAGAAGAAAGGGAGTACAGAACTATTTCAGAAACATTGAGGGATCTTAAAAACATAGCCTTGAGTGGAAAAGATGAATAAAGAAGATAAATATTGTATCATTTAGCAAAGGCATCAGTGTATGAGTAGACTCAAGAATGACAACAATTAAAGGGGAAGGAAAATAATAACATACTTTGAGGATGTAGGGATCTATATGGTCAGCAATGGTAACGCTTTATCTTAAAATGATTAAGTGGATGAAAAACTACATCTTCTAGATCATTTCTGGGCCTTAATAAAAATACATTAAAATAAAAATGTCCAATAGCATTTGATGAGGGGAAGGAATAAATAGGATACAGAAAGAAAATAAAAGAGCATGTATAAAGGGGGGAGGAGGGGGGAGTGGGTAGTGATATGGGTAAAAATGAGAATTAACTTGTGGCATATGCTGGTACAAATTTCCCAATGTTATATGTGATTTTGAGATGTATATAAATTGTACCAATAAAGAATTCAATTGAAAAAATGTCCAATAGCTGTGGAAATATCACTATGTATTAATAAATCCTGTAGGAACCACAACCACAGGACTTGTTCCATCAACTAAACATGACCAGAGCAAACACAAGCATAAAGAAATTCTGAGTGGAACTAGTTAGCAGATTCATGGTTTCTCCACTTGATGCCCTCTTTTTCTCTACTCATCTTTATTTTTCCTCAATTTTATTTCCTCTTTTCTGTCTTTTGTTTCCCCTTCATCGTCCAGTATGAAATGCTCATCTGTCCAAGGCCTCCTGATATCAGGCTTCCCTCCCAAAGACACCAACTTCCTTTTTTTTGCCTGAACTTTTTATCTTTTTCACTTTTTGTTTCTTAGATTATGGTTTGGAACTAAAAATGTATCAAAGTATTAAAAATGGGAAATGTCGAATGATCTACTCTTGCTCCCCACAGAACATAAAAATTAGTGAAAATCTAGCAAGGAAAGGAAAGGAAGATGTTTTGATTTTGTGGTTCACAGATATCGATATGTATCGTAATGATAAAATGTATGACACTCAAAACCTATATTGTACTCAGGAAAGTTGCATATACTTTATTCTTATGTACTGATACACCATTTCAGCCTAGAATTATGAGGACATCAGTGTAGTAAGTGTACATAAACAAATACTGGTGAACCAATGACAGGTGCAATTATATTCTTGCTATACTAGTACGGATTTGGAATGTTCCCTGAAGGCTTAAGTGTAGAAGGCTCGGTCCATAGCTGGTTCATTTGCTATTGAGATGTGATAGAAACTAGGAAGTGTGGTCTCACTGTCAGAGAAAGTAGATCATTGGGAGCCTGACTGTAAAGAGTTATGTTTTCTTCCTGGTCTGTTGATATCTCCCTCTCCCTCTCCCTCTCCGTCTCCGTCTCTGTCTCTGTCTCCGTCTCCGTCTCCCTCTCCCTCTCCCTCTCCGTCTCCGTCTCCGTCTCCGTCTCCATCTCCGTCTCTGTCTCCGTCTCCGTCTCTGTCTCTGTCTCTGTCTCCATCTCTCTCTCTCTTTCTCTTTTTTTCTTTCTCTTTCTTTCTCTGTCTTTCTGTCTCTCTGTCTCTCTCTCTGTCACTGTCTCTCTCTGTCTCTGTTTCTCTCTCTCTCTGTTTTTATTTGTGAGAAGCCTGGTGCCACTGTTCTTTGCCATGTTGCCCTGATTTGTCTCAAGCCCAGCACAATAGATCCAAGGGACCATGGACTGAAAGCATGGACCAAAGTAAATCTTTCCTCCTTTAAATTAATTTTCACAAGTATTTTGCTACAGTGGTGGAAATCTGACCAACACTTTTATGTACACACAGATATGAAAGTACTACTTTATATTTTTCATTTATTGTCAGGTACAGAGAGAGGTAGAAACTGTAAGTTGAATAAACTGCAAAATCCACAGGGGAATGCAGGATGCAAAAGCAATAAAAGTAATATTTGGAGGGTTGTGGGGTGGGTAGGGCATTGGGAAAAAAATGAGAATCCAGTTGTGTCATATACTGGTACAAATTCCCAATACTAATTATGATCACAATGTATATATATAATGTACCAATAAAGATAAAAATTAAAAAAGAAAAAAGAAGAGGCTATGAAAAAAAGTAATACTTGGAATATTGTATTTTTATAAGAAATTAATTCTTAATCAATTGATGGTACATATTTTATAGACATATATTGGTATGTGTCTCAACGTATAAAGATTAGCATTTTCAATTTTTGTTAGGAAACACACATTAGAAGACACAGTCAGCACTTTAGTATTGTACTGTGTATATCTCTGTACTGCATTTCGTGTTTGGAATTGTTCATAGCTTTGTACTAATTTTACTACTGTGAACTGTCTGTGCCTTACTTTCTGCCTTTGTGCTTCATACAGAGTAAACTCTTAGTAGCATCTAAGTTAAAAGATCAGTGAAAATATGTGATGCTCACATTTTTCTGAGCACAGAGGTATATGTGCAAAGGAAGTTAATGTTTTAAACACTAATTACTTTTGTTTTTTAATAACTTCAGCCAAGTGTTCTTAAATGAGTGGACTTTTCAGAGGATTACATGAGTTGTATTTTATGTGCATGCGTTTTTTTCTTTACGCTGTAGAGCAACATTTCACAATTCATGTTTACAACATAAAAACATAAGAATTTATCCATTTACATTTTGACTGAGAAAAATAATAAGATTTCCAGTTCTTTAAATTCTAGTTTGCAAAAGCATTTTACTGTATAATCTCTGTGTTGTGTTCCACTTTACTCATAGGTTTTCCTTGGAAGACTAACAGAAATCTAAACTACCTGCTTTGCTGCCTTTGTACACTTTGCCAAGCTGTGCTCTCAAAACTCAGGAGATTAATATTTCAAAAAAATAGTAGGAGAGTTTCACATGAAATGAGTAATGTTATTTTTTTTTAAATTGCGAAGGATCCTCACAGTTGCAGATGGAATATGAACATTCTTGGAAAAGTGACAGCTATAAGTCAGAATGCTAAGGCAGTATGCAAATTATCTTACCCAAATTTTTTTAAAACAAAGAAATCACAAAGTGCCTGCGTATTTCAATGACCTAAGTATAAAGAAGTGACATATCTCAATGGAGAATACATTTTAAACATGCTCTGTCCTTGCATGAGGTCCAGTGCTTCTCGGTTTCATAAGACTTGTCCTTTCCTTGTCCCAGGTCAAAATAAACAACATTCCACACTCGTAAAACTCTGCCAGTGTGAGACCTTTCCCTTCCCTGTAAAAATTCTTTTCAGTTTTTCTAAGAACAAAAAGGCAGAAAGCTCAAGCTTTCTGGAATTAAATGTTATCACTGCAGAGGAGCCTAGTATCCCTCAGTATTTCTCTGCAGAGGAAGTTCAAGTCTGTGTGGGTGAAGTGCACCACAGGCCCATCTCCTAGCAAGCTATAAGGGCCCATAAGGAAGATGGAGATTGAGCACACTCTCTCCCAGGCATAGATTTGCCTATAGCTGGCGACTCCTGCTCCCCCTTGGTCTTGACTCCTTTGCTCACAGAAGAGCTAACCATATCAGGTACTCATCCTTGCCCCCACCCAGGGTCAAGGAGAACACAGTAGGACTCTGGGTCCCCGGGAGTGGTGCCTCAGTGGGGAAGGATAGTGGGCTAGTTTCCACAGTTGTCTGTAAAGAGCCACAGGTGATGGAAACAGCATCCGGGCCCTCCAGCTAATGGATTGTGCTGCATGGATCAGTGCACCAGGAATCCCTGAGGACTCTTCCCCACACACCCAGAGCCAATTTAGAAGATAGCATCACAACAAGGTTTCAACTGGGCTATACTATCCAACCAATCAGCCAGTCAGATGTAACCACACTGTAACCATACTCTCTCTGTTCCTTATGTAAGTGTATGTAACCTTCAGTAAAGGCGGAAGTGTGCCCTGAAACCTCCCTGGAGTATAAGTGGTGATTCCGTGCCTCACCCTCCCAGTCCAGGCCTCCGAACCCTGCTCTGTGGTGATCACTGTGAACAACAGTTATCTTTGGCTGACCTCTGACCTCTGAGTCCTGATGAGCCTGAGGGTAGCCCTAAATCTGTCCACATTATATCAAGGGCCAAAATGTCGACCTAGCCATACTGAGAGAATCAGGAGCTTGATTTTGATTTCCAGTGCTCAGGCTACCTGCTCTCAGATAGTCTACCTGTGCTTCCAAGCAGCTGCTGCTAAGTGAGCCCAGCAAAATCCATGGGTGTCTTCAAGGATAACTGTGAACCCTACTCATAGGAACCTGTAAATAGGCTACTGTGAGGACTGAAGGGGATTTTGCAGATAGGATTGAGGTTGCACATATTTTACATTAGGCAGGTGGACTGTCTAGCAACTAAAAGTGTTGAATTTCTCTTGGCTGAAGTTCAGACAGATATGAACCAAAAAGTAAGAGAGATTTAAAATGTGAGGCAGACCTGAGTCTCCTTTTCCTCTTGTTTTTGGCTTTGAAGATGAAGAGATTACACATTAGGGAACATAGGTGGCTTTTGAAAGCTGGAACTGACTTTTCATTGATGGTCCATAAGAAATTCAGGCTCCAGTTCCAATGGCTAGAAAAGTGAACACCTTCCATTCACCTGAATAAGCAAAGAAGTAGCCAAATTCCCTGAACCTTGCAAGGGAGAGCTGCCCTTCAGTGAGATCCTTGTTGGACTTCCAACCTGCAGAGCCATCAGATAACTTTGCATTGTTTTAAAATCCTAAACTTGTGGTAATTTATTACAGTAGCAGTACAAAGCTGATATGGTGACTCAGATACTATGTTAGCTGGTAGATACATAGAAGTGAAGGTATTGCATAGACTCTGACAGCTTCATCACAGAAAATCAAACACTGCAGAAATTTGTGACACGTTTATTAATAAATGATTTTTAAAACTATTCAACACTTCTTTTTCATATTAACATTTGTCTTCTAACAGTATGTGGAGTGACTGGTAGCACATCAATAACCACTGAAAAATCAGCTCCACCAAGATGTAGACTGGACCGTGATCTCCTAACTAAATTGCTATTTATAACTGTAACAGATTTTGAAATAAATTTATTCATTCATTTGATGAGTTATTGATTACATATTTGAAATCCATTATTAAATTAGTGAGAACAATTTGAGAGTCCTGAGCTTCTCAAGCTGGGTTAATAATAAACTTAGATATATAACAAACTCTTTATTCTGTTAAGTACAAAAGTTAAGCCCTTTTAAATGATTAACTAAGGAGCTGACCATGGAAATGATTTCAGAAAAAAGTACACTGATTCAAAAATTCTGTGTGAATGAAAAAGAATTCAATCTAACGCTTAACAGGCAAACCAAACAAAAATCTTACCCTGAAGATACTACTAACTGTGAAGACAAAACCAAGATACAAAACAAGAAATAAATAAGCACTATTATCAAGGGCTTACTTTTCCATTTGGACTACATGGCCCTGTTTCTGCTCATTAGTTTTGCAGGGTGACCCAGCATATTGAGGCTACAGCAATGTGCTTTCTCTGTTACAGAAGCTGGGGCCAGTGCCTGTCTTTCCAGAGCAAGTGAAGTTACTACAAGAGATGGATACTCTATCCACATTACAGCTTTCAAGAAATAGTAGGGGAAGATTTTGATAAGCATTCAGGAATATTAGCCAAGTATTGCAAATATAAGAAACTGCTGTGTTATTATCAGACAATCATTATGGATTATAGCAAAGTTATCTTTAATTTCAACATAATTAATATGAGGATATAAGTAAAATATAATGAGGACAAACAAGATCTTTAGTGTACAGTTGTGTGCTACTTCTCTTCTTCATTCATGAAACTAGCAAAAACTACCCTATCATCTATTGTGATGTTTATAAAGATAAAATAAATAGATGTGAAAATATAAACTATGAGGAGAATTACTATAAAGTTCCAATGGTCAATAATACACTCCCTTTATTTGAACAAATTTATCACATCCTTCTTGCCACTTTTACAGGCAATTCTGAAAGTCTTCCTCTTGAGTGTCTTTATGACTTATGACCAAAAATCCAGTGGATTCTGCCTCCAGTTGCTATCCAACAGAAAAACAAGCTGGTAAAACCTGTCATGATGTGTCCCCTTCCCTGTGTTTTGGCAATGTGATTTCTGGCTTTTCCCCAAAGTCCAAGTACTGTAAAAGGTGAGCATTGTGGACTGAATTAGGACATTGAAAATTTAGACATTAATGGAAGAGATGCTTCAAAAAGTAGTAAAAATAATAGGATAAATGTGTTTGCAGTAGAAGACAGATATTCTAAGGGGGCATTAATCGTAGTAGCTTTCATTATACTAAGTTCTTTAAATATTTTAGCACTCACTTTGTGCATTTTCCAGCAACAATAAAACAGGGTTTGTCTGTGTTTTTAATCCCAAAATAATGTTAATTGTCAAACTTTGTTACAAATGAAGTTTCAAATCAATGAGATTACACCAAATTATTATATTAAATAATAAAGTTATCTACTGTGTGTTCATAAATTCATTATATAAGTTAGTATTTCAGATAGTTTATGAGCCTAGAATTTTTTATATTTTGGTAAGAAAGTATATTACAATTTTATAAGAATTTTAGTTTAAATATAACCTCAAAATCAAATCTCACTTGAACAAGTTCATAGCAAATACCACAAGCACAACCTCAATCTTTCTCCAGAAGAGTCCATACAAAGAAGATGAGTATTAAGCAAATCCTCTGCCCAAATTTGTTCGATAATTCTCTCTCTCTCTCTCTCTCTCTCTCTCTCTCTCTCTCTCTCTCTCTCTCTCTCTCTCTCTCTCTCATTTTTTTTTTTTTTGTACTGTGAATGGAACCCATGACCTTGCACTTGGAAGGCGGACAGCGGCCCGCCTGAGCTAAGTCCCCAGCAATCTGATGTTCTCTTAAAGCCAATGACAGATAGTTTTTCAAGCTTCGTTTTCTTGCCTAGTTCCAGCTCTGTACTCCTTTTCATTACCAGACATGTCCCTGGTGGTGGAAGCCAGGGGCAGACAGTTTCCGGAAAGGCAGTGAGAGGCTGTGGCGGGAACGCACAGCTGCATTAGTGCACGTTCTCCCGGTCTCACTTTGTTAGCTTTCACAGCCGGCTAGCTTTAAGGCTGGGTTCATCATAGGAATGGGGGGAACACGATCAGCACTCGGGCTCCAAGTATCTTCTCCATTATTATCGCTCCATTTGTTCTGGCGATTATTCTACGCCCTACCTCGAGTACTTACAGTAAGGACAAGAAGATGGCAGAAAAATCCCTGCACTTTCTAGAGCGAAAATGTGAAAATCAAAGGAAAGCCCTGCTGGTTAAAATTCACCTGCAAATGAAACCAGTCTTTAGCCCTAATTTGACTGTGGCCAGTAGTTGGAATCTCTATACAAAAATCAAGCGTCTTTTTATACATTTGCTTTTGCAGAAATAAAGTCAGTCTTTCATGAAAGAGTTCCTTTGTAATGATTTCTGAAAAACCCAACTCTAAAGTACTTTAAGTCCTCCGTGTGATAATAGTTGGCGAAAGGAAACATGTGCTCAATCAAGATATAAAGTATGCCGTCAGGAAATCACACTGGGTGACACTGTAATTTACTTTTTTTTGATCATTAAAACTTTCAGAAAAATTGTATGTCTTTTTCTACATTGAATTATTTTGTGAGAATTATTAAAATGATTAATCTTTGATGTGTTGAAAGACAGTTTCCTTGGAATAAAGAAGTATATATTTCTTTTGTTGGACTCTTGATTTTGAGACTTAATGACATTACTGTTATGACATTTCTTAAACAATTTTAAATAAATGAGTGTAAGACATCTCAAATAAATACAACTCTGAGGCTAATAAAATAATTTTTGAGGATACTAGTTGTCTTAAAATGGTAACGACCACCTACTAGATCCTGCTCTGATGAAATTCATTATCTTTAGATTCAACATCTTGGCAAAGTCTTCATCACTAATTAAAATAATAGCAACAGAAGAGCGTCTGCAATTACTCTGTTTAGGATAAAATTACAAGGGTTATAAATCTCCGAGCTTCGGGGCATAAACTGATCACCAGCTGGGGTGAGAAAGTAATGTCTACCTATTGTGTAGTTTTGCAAAATTAGGTACATTATATGTTTTACTCCCTCAGAAACATCTGGCACAGATTATATTTTGTGAGGCTACTGGACTGCATAAGGGGTTGTTTGGAGATATACATGTTATATATATAAATTCATTTATTTCAGGGACCTGGCCAAGTCATATAGCATCTCAATGGCATTGTTCAAATTATTCCCAGGATAGTAGTCAAAGGTCATTGAAGGCTTCAGAGCATAAGAAATTTTAAAAAATGTTTAAATTTTTGCCATAAAATAGCATCAAGAGCCAACATTATTAAAGACAATATTTGTTTGTTTCCACAACTCTTTTTAGAATGAGCATGAACTTTTAATTATGATGAGAGCTTGACAGAGAAATGAATGCAGCAAATGATATCCTGAAAAATCTCTGCTCCCAACCCTGTCTCCGTCCAAATGACATGGACTATTTTCTTTCAAATAGACATAAACCTGCCTGAAGGAAGAACTGGAGATCCCTTCTGTCTTTTTCAGGGTGGGGCGAGGAGCAGGAAGCTGGGAGACAAGGGCACATCTCAGAGAATGTCTGTAGCACCCAATCTAGCATCCGCCCTGGGAACGCTGTGGAGAAGTAGGGTAGGTGTCCTATGACCCTGCGAGCCAGCTTACCTCATGTTAACTGAGAACACAGGAGGAGGGAGGGGAGCGCAAGGAAGCAAGCTTGGTAAGCGAGAAGCATACCGCATTGGAGACTGGGAACTAGGAGGTCTACAATGGTTAATAATGGACATTATCCATTCATAGTTATCAACAAGCCAGTAATGGCTAACAGCTTGTACATATTGCTCTGTCCCTCAGAGATGCCTCCAAAATTCAAAAGGAAAAACTGAAGCAAATAGTTCTATTTTTGGGTTCAACTATCTCTTATCAAATTCCTGAATCACAAATCTGTCAATGTGTGGCTAAATTGAATAGTGCTACAAATGTTTTTGTTTAATAATTTTACATTCACTTAAGTCGTTTTACAATAAGACATTTCCAATCTACACCAGTCCTTGATATTTGTGACTGCCTTAATCTTACCCTTTTTAGAAACTGGATATTATACTCATGGTTCACAAAAGCACTAAAGTTTACAAATACTAGCATAAATGTAGTGTATTTTAGTATATTTATTATTTTATAACTCATTTTATCAAAACATACCATATCCAGAATTTATGTAGAAGCTTGTATAGAAGAAAAATCAGTTCTCAACATCTTTTCTTTTTACCACTAGGATCAATAGTCATGACAACTTTTAGGGTTCCTGTTGCTCAAACTCATTGCCACAAGTTTCTGTGAAGAACTTCAAAGAAATTTAAACCTTTTTTTTTTTAACTTACTGAGTCTGCAATGAAATACTGATTTAAAAAATTTACTAGCTATTGGACATAGCTTGTATTTTTATCCCTGTATATGTGTACTTTCACTTTTATCCCCAGCATCATCCTTCCACCAGTGGGGTCCAGTCAGTTCACTGGGCATTTTCATGCATTTTCAAGGGCCCAGTCATTCTGGATCAGTCCAGGCACATTTTTAGCCTCCTCTAAAAGAATGGCACAGGAGCTATGTTTTTTTAGACAAGTATAGTCCAAGTAGTTACATTATAAGTAGCTATATATAATAAATTAGACAAATTTCAATACTCATAGTATGTTTATATTGACTAAAAATCAAATGAGTGCTTTTAAGCAAGCTATTAACACTAAAGTTTCCTAATGTCTTCTGATAATTACTCTTCAAGGAATCGCCGCATTGATATTAGTCATCACTGTGATAATTAGGTTCACTTAGCCTAGAATCTCCCACGACTTCTAAGCTAGGAGTGTCTACAAACTGAGCTCCTTGTGAAGTGGCTTCACCTCCCTAAACCTCAAATTGCCTCCAGAAGCTTATGGGAAACTTGGGAGATTCCAGTCACCACTGTCATGGCCAAACCTACTCCATCCTAACACTGCCAGGATCAACTCCATACAGAGAAAGTCACTGATGAGCAGAAAAGTCTTGAGTAGAGATGAGTTAGTTTCATCCTGTAGAGTGAAACTGTTGATATTTAAAGGAGTGGCTATGAATTAGCTTTATATTGTTGCATGACAAACCACAAGTTTAGCAACTTAAAACAATAGCCATCTATCATCTCAGACTTCAGCACACCTCTCGCAACTCCAATGTCCAGCCTTGGCCCAGGCTGGGTTCTCCACTCAACATTTGGCACACATGAAAGTGGGACTGGGCTCAAATCAAGGAGCTCCATCAGGACTTGCCCATCTCGCAGGTCACTCAGTGAGAAGGTGGAGTTAGGTCCCTCCTCGCTGGGGACTGAGGCTCCTGTCCTTTTTCCCCTGCCAACCCACCTCTTTAAGCTCCTACTTATGCAGGCTTTATGCCAGCAGTGGAGAACTTCCCATCAAACCCTTCACACACGGAATCTCTTTCTCCAGGAAAATTCCATTCCCTTTTAAGAGCTGACTTAATTAGGTCAGAGTCACCAGGGATAATCCTTTTTCCTAAGAATCTCCTGACTTTGGACTTTAATTACATGTGCAAACTCCCTTCACAGCAGCACACAGGGGTATGCTGATCAAATGACTGGGAAAAGGTGTGTGTACACTGCATGGTGAGAATTTTGGCTTTGGTTCGGAAAGCAGAACCGGAAAGATAGACCCTTGTGAATACTGCAGCAGTGTTTTGGTCAATAATAGATCACATATAAAATCATCCAGAAAAGTTATAATGGAGCTCCAGAATTTCAACTAGCAACATCCTACCATCCTGTCCAGACTCAACCCTTACCTTGTTTGCAGTGAACCTATCAGGGACCATTTCATAAAAGCACAACAGATACAATTACATATAGTTTATAATATTTGTAATTATTATGAGTGTATTGGTGGTTTGTGCATTTAATATTTTTATCGTTATTTTATAAGGTAGTCCTACACTACAAAAAGTTAGCTTCACCTTGGACAGCATATCATGTTATGCAAAAACTAGCCTTATGAACATTGAATATATTGTTTCTTCTTATATTGAGGCCACATGTAGTGAATAACATGTACAATGTTTGTGCATTGAAGAAATCGCTTAATAATGTGTTTCTTAGAATGTATCCAATTAAGTGAGATGTAGATTTTGACAGATGGAGGGCAAGAAAACACAGATATCTATCTATCTATCTATCTATCTATCTATCTATCTATCTATCTATCATCTATCTATCTATCTATCTAATCTATCTATCATCTATCTATTTCTACTGATCATTGATCTATCAATTTCTCATTTATCACAATTAGCTTCCACAATTGTGTAGGTTCCCTAAGCACATCTTAAATCCATAGTAAGAAACTGAAAGAAGGCTAGCATCAGTGAACATGAGCAATACCAAATGTCCATAGGTACTAGGAGTGAATTTACTTTCTCTCTCAGCCAAGGCCTAATTACTGCCCTGGGGCTTGCAATATTAGGACAGGAACATTGATACCCATTCTCACACTGTAGGAAGACAAAGCATTATGAGAACTATGAAATTATTATTGATACATCTTCATGATTTCATTAAATTTCACATTTAATTACATAGCACGTTTAATTGTTATTAAATGAGATGACCTATGTTAGTTATAGCAAGCATATAATTTTAAAACTTCTTCATACTCCTACTAGTTAAGTAATCTACACAAAGTCATGTTCTTCTAAGGGGCTTAAGAGAAACAGCCATCAACAATAAATCAACAACCATGCAACTAGAACTGAAGTCTACTTCCAGACTTATTTCTAACGTCTATGACTGACCCAGAGAATTTCAGTGGATCACTTTGATTACCAAGAGCTAAGAACTGGCATTTTTCTGGATCCTTAAAAAGTTTAAGCACTTTATTGCTCTAAAATGTTTTAGGTGACTTACTAACAACTTTCAGGTAAGACTCAAAATTCAGTACAACAATCCTTTAAATACTCTATCACACTTAACTAAGTCTCTCATGTCTGTAGAGACGATGTGTGTAGAAACAACTATTTTTTTGGTTAACTGGAATACAAAAAAATGAATACAAAAGTGAAAGGCATATGTTCAAGTTTCTGTTCAGCAAAATCATATTTCTGTAACCTTAAATAAGTATGACAATTTCAAAAAATGTAGTTGTAACATAAAGACCCTATAAATATACAGATCAAAATGCAGTCTTCTAGGTTCAAAGATTTAAGCTCAGAAATGCTGCACCTGCCTTGCAAGTGCAAGGTCCTTAGTTTGATCCCCAGTATTGGGAAAAAGAAAATAAAGATGTAGTGTTCCAGGTACACCTAACAAAAGTAGGCAAGATCTAGTCGAATGGAATAACAGTACCTCAAGGATATTTCATATCTGCCCTAGTGCCAAAAAAGTATAGCTTTTCCATACTCTGCTGTATGTACACATGTCCAGAGCCCTTTAATGATTCTGCTTACAGTTTTCAGAAAGCAGCAAACATTCCATATTAATTACTACATGTGGGAAATAGTATATCAAAATTCTCCATAGGTTAAACTCTGAGTTGATGACATATTTTGTTCAACTACTTATGTTTAATAAAAATATGGATTCCTGTAGGGATATGTAATGCCACTTAATTTAAAGAACTAAACTCTGTAGGGTAATTTGGCCCACCAGAACTTGGGTTGCCATAATTTAAATCACTTCCGGTCCAAATAATAAGTTATAGTTGTACTGTCTGAAGAGTAAGATGAGCTCAGTAAAATTATTTTGTGACTTTCAAATCTAGGATAAAATTATAATAAACTCATCTGATAAATTCTAATAAATACATTTGAGAATGATAGTGTTCTATGAAAACAAACCTTATATTCAACATGCCTTTTGGATCCAAGGGACATATAAGTAGTATGGCCTCATATATAAAACTCATACTAATTGACAATAAGATTCATTCCTGTTAACAAGCCTTTGCCTGTGTGTACCAAGACAAATAGTACTGCATGGAGAGGTAAGATGCTTAACTTATTTGCATAAAATGAGGATAACAAGAACCTTCATTAAGTGCCTGAAACCCTCTAAACAGGGCATGCTTTTCAGCCTCCTTCAAGTATGTATGTCAAATCCAACTTTACCATTGAACTGTGAACTCTCTTACTGCAAAGATCACCATGCTCTCACTGTATCATTTAAAGGAATAAGAAACACAAGGAAAAATTCAAAACAGAGTAAAAAGACTAACAAGGACTCTTTCAAAATGACAGTGAAGGAGAATGTTATGAAGAAATCCTTAATTAAAAATGGAAAGACCCATTTTGTTCAAATAAAGCAACAATTTTGAGTCCTAGACATTCTTCATTTTTCAAATCAAAACATGTCAGCAATCCTTGGGTATAGTTACAGTCAGTGTCAAATTCTATCAAATCTGAGATGAGACTTTTTGCCAGTTTGGGAGCTAAGGGAATCTATTATCTCAGACCACAAAATGTTTCCTAAAAAGATTGAAGGAAATGGAAATCCAACACTGGTTAAAGAAATCAGCAAATAAATTACAAAAACTGTCCATTTGCCTGTCCCTTTTAATCTTAATGTCGTATTCAAACTATTGGGCATGTAACTGAATATCTCAACTGTACCTGAAGAAATAATGGAGCGTGTCTCTGCAGTAAAACAGAACGGCACTAAACTGATGAGTTTAACCCAGCAGAAAGAGCGGCTGTAAACATGACAAATGCCTGCTATTGATTTCAGGTTTAATTACTCTGTGCAGCACTGACAAAGCCCATCAGATGTTGTTGTGAAGTGTAAATGGAACAGACTACACTTCACTGCCCATAGGAAACTGATGGTGTCTGCAGTTTGCATTGTTTACTTTATCCTCCGTAAACTTCAGCCTTGATCAAATTAACAAGTGCTACTAACCTCCAACAAACTACAATGCACTATGGTTTTACAGCAACAGCCTTGGAACAAGAGTTCGGCAGCATCTCATTGATAACAAATGTCAGTCTCGTGGCTGCTGGTGCACTCTGAGCCCAGGTCGGCACGTCCTTACGCTGGGGCCACAGGGATCTCTTTCCACAGGTTTGCTGTGCGAAGGAATGGAATGATGGCTTCTTCATGATGCGTATTATTGAGGCGTAATAAACAGCAGATGCCATGAATTCCTTCTCAGGGACCTATGTTATTTATTTTCTGATTTCCTGGGCCAGTTTTTGGGGAACAATTTGTGAGTAATTATAACTGTTTGATTCCTTTCTACCTTTTCCTCTCTTTCCTTTCCCTTTTCCCAATGTATACATTATTTGGATCTTCTCTCTCATTCAACTTAACCTTTTGAAGGTAGCGATTCACCAAAAGATGTTTCTGAAACAATTAATAATTCATCACGCTTGCAATAAACCATATTCTTTCAAGAAGTTAACTGACCTATCATTTGCCTTTCTCCATGAGGCTGTGGCAGAATTTGCTATTGTATTGTCAAAATATCAGCAAAGTGGACGGTTTAATGCCTACAGATCTCTGTGTAAGAAAGGAGGACTTCTGTAAGTATCGGTATTGCATTCAAGATGTGTTGCATGGCCAGAGGATGTCTGGCAGGTGCTCATGGTCCGCCTGGCCCGTCCTCCACACTGGCTGGCTGGGGCCTTGATGCCGGCGCGGGCACAGGCTGGCAGGGTTTCTCCCTGCTCTTGGGAATGCCTGGAACGATGGACAATATCTGTGCTCAGCACGCCCAGCCTGGAGGCTTCTGTTTCATCCTGCTTTGGTAATCTTCAAACTTCCCATGTCCTCTCATTTTCATCCTGGATTTTCAATGATATAATCCACTTCAGGTGAGGAAAAACCCCAAAGTTCTTATGTATGTGAGTACTTAAAATATATGCTGAAACATTTGATACTCACTAAGCAAAATTTTGAATAACCCTTTTAGTAGGGATAAGAAAGTGTAATCATCAGTAACTTAATTGATTTTAAAGGACAGTTTAACGACACAAGGGATGCTGATAATTTTAAAAAATACCTAAATTACCTCATGTATAAGCTTGATCATTTATCAAGAAATTAAGTGGTACCCAATCTTGTCTTTACACGTCTTTTTATGACCTCAAGTTAGAGAAAATTGCAGAAGTCATTCATTTATCTAAAAATATTTATTGAGTGCCTCCTCTAGCTGCAAGGTGCTGGTTATCCAAAAATAGATCTTACCTCTCATGGGAAAAATAAATACGACCCTGAAATAATTGTACTGTTAGTATTACAGAAACTGATCAGGAGGAAAAGTAGAAGGTGTATCGAGAACCTAAGAAAGGAAAAAAAAAAAAAAAAAGCTTTGGAGCCTGAGAGGATAGGACTTTCCTGAGCAGGCGGCACTGAAGTAGACTCCCAAAGCTGAGTGGCGCACACGGGGAAACGCCACATGCGCAGAAGCACTTAGGGCAGCGCCGACATCATCGCCAGGAAGCGCTAGGAGGCCGCGGAGTGCAGCGCCCGGACCTGTGGTGGGAGGCGGAGAGCCCTGGCTCACACAGCAGCGCGGACAGGTTTGGGCGCCAAGCTTCCTGGAGCCCAGGGAAGCCCTCAAAGTGTGCTTTGACCTGATGGCCCTAACAAGAATTTGTTTTAAAGTTGGCTTGAATTCACGCAAATTGCTCTGTAAAGACATGTATTTATGTTTGATTTGTGTATACTTTTGTGATATATCTATACATACTAAATTTGTTTTTATCTTTAGATTTCTTTACCTCTACAAACTGAATTTTTGTTCTACGAACGCTTCTGACAGCGACTTCTCTAACCATGTGGGTTCTCCGTGGCCTCCTGAAACAGGGGAGAACTCCCTCCTGGCCACAGTGCCAACCGCAGTGCATCCCAGAAGAGTCTGCGATTCTGCTTTACTTTCTATCGTCTTGTCAGTCTTACCTCGGGCTACACTTCTAGATTTTATTCTTTTTTTTTTTTGAGACAGGGTCTCGTTTTGTAGTCCAGGCTGGCCCTGAGCTCACTGTGTAGCCCAGGCAAGCCTCGAACTCAGCAATCCTCCTGCCTCTGCCTCCCGAGTGCTGGGATGACAGGCATGAGCCACCACGCCCGGCACTGTGGTCTGTGGTATTGATTGCTGGTGGGCGTGAGTCTCCACGCCCAGCATTGTATGTGGTTACTGGGGATCGAACTCAGGACCTGGTGCTTACGAGGCAGGCGCCGGAACCACTGAGCTAACCCTCCGGCCCTAGATTTTATTCTTACAGGTTAAAACTTCACTATAGCTTTATATCTTTACCAGATTACTCAGTACCCTTCATAGCAAAGAGGAAAAGAGAACGTGTCTTTCGTTGTCTCAAACTTGGCACTCAGGTGGGTAGGCAGCGTAGACCACCCTCCTGTTCCCAGTGCCTCTGAGTTCCCTCTGTCCTGCTGTGGAAGAAGGACTCAGGGGAGGAAGTGAGGTTCACTGTGCGGGAGCTGTGGGGCGGCCTCATAAGACTCACTCCAGGGCAGATAGAGAGAAGGCAGATGTAAGCCCCAAACCAGGCCAGACTGCTGATTTTAAAAGGTAACAATCTTGGAATCTTGCTTTTCTTATGTTTGCTACTGACCGTCCAGGCAGTGTGTGGTGATGGACAGACAGTTTCCTGGTTCACACAGCAAAACATTCCCACTGACTTAATCCACTTCCTGTGGTTTAGATCCACACAGTATCTTCCGTACACCTTGAAATTGTTGACCTTGGTGTCAAGTGAGAAAATGTAAATATGATTTTAAGAAGTAAAATCACATGGCCCATTTAATCATGTTAGACTAAATATTTTCTAGTTAATTAGTAAAGGACCCCTCCCCACTTCAGAGAAAATTAGAAGAATTGAAGGTCAAATTATATGATTTGGGGGGATTCTTGGAGAGCATTATCCAACAGGTAAGAAAAGTCTTAATTAAACCACCCGATCATTCTCTCAGAAACACGGAGCATCTGCCAAGTACAAAGCCTGAACTGCACGGGGCAGTGCCAGGGAGTTGGAGTACAGGAGCGAATCAGTCAAGAATCTGGTCCTCAGGCAGCTTATTTGGAATGCCAGACACATTAGTTTAAGAACTTCCCTTTTGTTTAATTATCTCCTCTCAAATTACTGAATTGAGTTGTCCAGAGCCCTGATGGAATAGATGGCAAAGCCTCCAACGAAGTCTTGGAAGGCATGCTCTCTGTCTGGAGGCAATCAGTGAGTAACATTCTGCCCTGCACCAAGCACTGCATCAAATAATCTGTCACTGTCCAAATACAATTTTCTTTTTTTTTAATGAGTCAGTCTCAAACCTCTGATTGCACCATTTCAAATGCAAATAATTCTGTTCCAACTGCCTCTTTACATTAGCTAAATGAAGTCATCAGTAACCAAAATTGGAGAAAATCTTAACACAACTGCCGTAAACAACTTTTAAAGTTTTATATCCCATAAGAATGAAACCGTTATGAGATAGTTAAGATTCATTAAAGATACCCACCCCTAATATAACTCATATTCAAAAACAATAATACTTTCCCCCATAACCAATAGTGGCCAGCGCAAATTATAATCAAAGATAGATTTCTTGGAGGGTGATGATACCATTAGATTTAAGGAATTAAAAATACATGAAACTTTTGAGTTAATGAACAGGGTCCTTAACTGCTCATTTAATTCAAACAGCTGTTTGTTAATGCCCTAAGCAGTGTCATAAACTGTGAAAATACTGTTGAGTGCAAGACACTAGTTAATGCTATAAAGCAACACATGCTCTAATATTAAAAGGATTTAATGGGATTAATAGAGAATAAAACATTAACTCCCTATTATGATGTTTTAGAACCCAAGGGCAAATTCTGGTTAAAAAGGACTCTGGTTCTAAAACCACAAAAAAAGTAAACTCCAGCACTGTACAGCAAATCATGGCAATTTTATGCCCTTGAAAAAAAGTGGAACCCTGATAAGATCACATCTGTTCCAATCACATACTGGATAAAATCACTGTTTACTAAAGTCCTAAATAACTAAAAATGTGGAACCCCAACAGGATCCCATCTGTTAATGCTCCAACATGGATATGGTCCCATTAGAAAAATTCCATATAATAATGTTCCAGCATGAAATAGTGGGGACTTTGGGTTTTATTTCATCAGTTCTGTCTATAGATCGGAGTACTGATTTTCTGCAAACATTCACTATATCATCTATAGTGTATTTTCTTGTGCTACAGTTTTAATAGGTGGAACAAAACCTGATTTGAAATACTATATATCCATCTTTTCCAATGAATTAAAAGATTTCAAGTCAATTTCTATTAGTTCATATTTCACATTGCATTAGGGATTGTTTTCATGGAAAATTATTATTTAGTATATTTTATAAAACATAATTTATAAAATGCTATTTTTAGAAATTTTAGTTACTTACAAGTCCATTAAAATTTTCAGTTTATATGAGTTCATAACTCACAAAGAAATGTGCTCATATTTAGTACACTTTGGGCAGTGTTATATATAACTCAACTAAATTTTGTTCAAGGTAGACAAGATAGTTGTAAGTATAAATTTATCATCATTATTGAAGAATGAGGGCTAATGATTAAAAGAAAGTTAAAAATTATGTTTTGGTTTAATTGGTGAGAAACATCGCTTCTCGGCCTTTTGACTAAGATCAAGTGTAATTGGTGAGAATGAATAATTCATGCTTTTTAGAAAACATACCATATAATTCTTAGAATTCATTTTTGCAACAACTGTAAGATTATAATTTTCTTAGAATATTATGAAAACACAGATTTTCAGATCTTTTTTCCTGAGTAAGCATTTAAAAATTTTGCTACCATTTTATTGTGACTTTATCTTGTGCTAAGCACTTGGCCAAATCCTAATGTGTATACTTTAGCTTAATCTCACAAAAACATGAATATATATTATTGTCATACCCATTTTAGAGATGAGAAAACAGACCATTAGGCAAAAGGTCAAAATTAATCAACTAATACATGGTGGAATTAGCACTCAAATCTAGGAGTGTCTAGTTGTGAAGCTTATGTATCCACTTACTACTGCTCTGCCCCGTTTCCAGAATATGTACTTCCTCTTTAATGGACTTCATATCACACACTTACATACCCTCGGCAAGCTAATATTTCTCCCGTCTTCCAATCTGCTCTTCAGATCAACTGTATGGCTCCTATCTTTGGACAAATGAAAAAATGCAATTAATCAAAATTTTCCATTGCCTGGGAGCCAAGAAATACAAAGCTAAATCTATTTAAGTGTTGAGCCACTGGTAGCAAGGGATGCACAGGCCAGCAGCAGGGAGGTGCGTCGCTCTGTTTGTCCTTTAGCCTCCTATGTAATTGACAGGAGCAAGATAAAATGAAAGTGTGTCCATTATGTAAGGAGTCCAGAGTGAGGCTCTGTGCTAATGGGAGCCATATTTCCAAATTATCCCATTGATGTTTTATTGAATGGCATTTTAATGATAGAATTCATGATGATTAATTTTCTATCTGAAAATTTTCAAGAGAAAGTTAAAAGGTCATATAAACTATCGATTACTGGAAGTACCCTTAACTTCATCCCTACATTAAATCAGTCACCTAGAATGCAGTATAGCCAAGTTACATTAAAATAATTTCTTGCAAATAACTTCATTAACTAAGAAAAATCTATTTTAAAATACTCGATTACTTCTCAGTTATAAACCTATCAATAGAAACAATGGGGAAACATGTCTAAAGAAAACTGTAAAGGATAAATTCGGAGCCGTGAAAAGTGACAATTTCAAAATTTAAAGTGGAAATACTCTTTTATGGGAGACAATTTCATTGGAAGTTTATCACTGAGTATGATTTAAGTTGATATAAATATCTTAAATTATGAGCATAATGATTTTCCTAATAATAATTGAAGGCCTGGCTCTCTATACTTAATAATAAGTTGGTGTGCCAATATTTTGCATTTCTAATATGATACAAGTTTCAGGAAAATATTGCTTGTATGAAATGATTGTTTTAGGGAGACCAAGTGTCAGCTTAGTAGCCTGGTATCCACTGGCTTGAGGCATCAGCATCGCAGCCTGGGTGAGCTTTGGTTCCCTGACCTGCGACACTGTGTAATGTGGAGGTCACACTGGCCTGAGAGATCTTGCTGTGACATCTGTACATAGTTAGCAAATTTCTATTTTTAAATTTCTAGGTGTATTCTGTATTCCCTCTGGACAAGAGAGAATTCTACGATTCTTCACCTTCTCACTTATATTATGGTTGCCATGAAATCCAAACTACATTATTTATTTGTGCTACTTGTACCCTTTTGGTAAAGGCTTTTCTTAAAAAAATGTGCTACCTCTCAAATATCAACTTTCATAAAACTCTTAAAAGCTATAACAAGGTATGTTTGTAATATTTTACTCTAATTGTATAACCAAGTAGATGTAAAATATAGAATAGAAATACATGTTCTAAAAAGATCATTGCTATGGGGCCAGATACTAAGGGCAAAGAGCACTTTGCTCCTTGTTTTGGGGAATTACTTCTGGTTTTCATTTTTTAAATGCCTATTTCACAACTGCCTGATTTCATCTACACTTTAATTGTACAAATGGTCTCTGATGGGTTTATGACAGTCTTAGGAGGTTGTAAGCATGACTTTTTTTGAATTATTCTCTTTCAAATGAATACAATTGAAACAGAACAAAATTGATTTCTGTAGAAATATCTCTAAATTTAAAACAGAAAAAATAGGATAAAATTAATTTGCTATATATCATTTGGAAATGTTTGAGTAATACAAGATTGTTCAAGAATGTTTTTTACAGCAAGGAATGTCTTTCTGTAATGTAGGAGAGGATAGGCCCTCACTACTGGATGCAAGTTTGTAGTCTATTGTTAACTAATCTTTCTATTTCTTATGGTGCCTTTCTTTTGGCAAATTGAACAAACATGTCAGGGTTTTGGGGTAATTATTTTGTTTCAACAATCTTCAAAGAATTCAAGAAGAGTTGCATGTACAGTATTATCCATAATTTAAATGATTATTATATACTAATAATCAAATGCTGAAAGGTCTCATAATTTATTATTTTACAGCAGTGAGCTTTTTTTTCCACTTAAAAATTCTTCTTGTCTCTCAATATGTCTGATTGGTTTCATTTTCTTTATTAACAACTGCAAACACAATTTTTCTAAATAGTGTTAATAACACACCATTAACAGAGTAATTCCACAAATAAAATCACAAATAGTATATAAACCATGATGGTTTGCTGGAAAAATGCTTTTATAGTTTAGTATCCTGTTTCTTTCATTACCAATTGTAATTTGTAATGATGATGTAGTAATGCACGAGAATTTAAAAAAAAAAGATAAAACTTTGCAATTGATTTCAATTCCCTAACCCTAAAAGTTGTTAAAGGCATTTTAATTTCCCAAAGCAAAAGAGACCATTGTATACAAGATTCTATTTTAAGTCTAACCTTATTAAAAATAAAAACATTAAAGAAACCTATTCTCCATTTGGAGCAAGTGGAATTTATGTTAGAAACTCCAATTAACTCTAATGGAAGTTACATGAATAAATCTCAAAACCAGTGAGAAGAAACACAGGAGGTTTTCTATAACAAGGAATTTGGGGGACTCAGATATGATTTCATGGAAACGTTGGAAATACCACTGGTAAGACTGGTGAAAAAGACAAAATGTTTCAAGCAAATTTTTTTAAATTTCAAATAAATGAAGTCGTGTCATTATGGAATCAAACATAAAGGAAGTTAACTTTCTAATGGAACATTTAAATACTTATTTTTTTTTTTAGAATCTAGTTTCAGTTGAGGAGTACAGCTACATTTAGAACCAAAAAGTAATTTGATCAGGTCCAGATTACTATTTCCAGGTTTTGTAGGAAAAAAAATAAAAACAAAACAAAAACTTTAACTCTTGTGAACATACTTAGCCATTAGGGCCTGTTTTGAGGTACACTTTAACGCACATTTATTGAAAATGCTGCTACATCTGTTTTTAAATTTCTGTAACAACCAGTCATCATGATTTTATACATTTTATAAGCATAATCTATGGGAGAGTTTATACAAAACATTCCCATTGCTCAGGTGAGTTCTGCAGCAGCTTTCTGGAGTTTTCAGACTCGTACTCCAGGCTGTGAGAAGCCACGCCACACTGGGTAATTTGACTCACTGTCTTCTTTCAATATGTACCTACTCAAAATGGAAGTTTTAAAAGAGTGATTTCAAAGCTATATCTTTAGGCATTTCAAATATCAGAATTTTCATATAATGACCAGAAGACAATAATTCATTGTACTTTGAACAATAAAAAAAAGATAAGAGTATCAGATAATGAAAAGTGGGGTCATTGGCTTCAGAAAAAATTTAAGCACTTGTATGAAAGAGTAGTTTGTAGGATGAGGCAAAGATAAGTATCACTGTGTGCGCTAAAGTGGTGAGGACTTGGCATGTCCTGGCTTCTTGGGAGATGTAGTTGTAAAAGAAGACCAAAAAAGAGCATATGCTAAACACTGGAACTCAGGGATCAAAGTTTACATCTCAAAGGATGTGATAAATATGAATTTTATAGTAATTTTAGGTCTCTGGGACTAATCTTTTTAGAGCCTTAGAGCTATTTTATTATTTTACTATCTACTTACATATAGGGGTTTAGTAAAATATTACTAATATGCCTCAAGAGTACTTTTTAAATATTTTATGAAATTTCATAATTGAAAGTTTATATAACTTAGACTTTAACAAGAGCTTTATTTAAGATCTGCTTACATATTAAGCCTATTTCAACATATGCCTTTATAAGTGGCAATTTAAAAAAATAAGTAGTGATTGCAGACTTGAATCCTTAATTATCTCAAATGTTTTGAGAAATTTTCTAATAACGATCACATTTTAATGCAACTGAGAAAAATTAATAGTAGCTACAAAATGTTAGCTACTAGCTACTGAAACATGTAATTTATTCTGTCCACATAGAAGGTTTTCATAGCTGAGTTTTAAGAAAATGGTCTCTGCTTTCAAACAAGATATATTTTTAAATTATGAGACAAACGACCAAAGCATTCCTTTGCTTACCACCCCTCTTTTCAGCTTTTCCTTCTAATATTTATTGTCAGATTGTGTGCCCACCACTTGGGGAAGAAATACTTATTCCTAGATAATGTGCATGTGAAAAATGTTATTTTTCCCACGTTTGTCTTTCATTAGCAACAGAGTTGTCAACATAGTTAGACAAATTAAGTCTTCTTGGTGGCAACCAGAGCAGGTGCTAATATTCAAAAATGAACAAAAGGCATCATCCATTTCTTTAGTTCATAATTTGTAGTCCTCTATTATTTTGTAAGATCCAAAATTAAACTGTCATTCCATTATAATGAATAGTAACAAATAGAGAAGTATTTTAGGAAAAGAATAAATTTACAGAGCATTTTGATCATTAGAATCTTTATCCGTTTCTCTTAAAGTATTTAGTAATGATTGGATCATTTTTGTATAAATAACAGAAATAGAAATTGAAGTTAAAATAGGGGAAATTATTGAATGTATTAACCGGTTTTGTGATTGAGAGATAAAGCCAACTCTTTAATATACTGCCACAGCAAAAGCTTAACTTTTAAAGAGTTACTTGCATAGGTAATAGTGAGATTAAAATTTTGTGCAGGAATGAACTTCCAAAATGAAACTCATTCATATGTATAACCACTAGAAAAAGAGTGCAAATAAAGTAGTGGTCAAGATGTTCTTAAGTATTACAGTGCTTACGTGTCAGGCTTGCAAAAATGTTATTTTATAATAACAAGTGATTGCTTGATTTATAAGTATCATGGAGAAGCATACTGTATTAAAAATCTATCTGATCTAGTGGTAGATTTTAAAACATCAGGCTCAATTTTGCTTATGCAAATGTAACTTCCATAACAGAATTGAGAAAATAATTTTCAGATATATAGTGTTTTTTACATGTGCATATCTTTGACTGTTTAAGCAATTTCACTAATGGTCATGAGTAGAACTGCTCTGAACTTTGTGTCCCCTCCTCCACCTTGCTCACCAGATATGGCATCAAGTGGCTTCTGGCTCTTTCTCAGTCAATGTGACCATCAAGGTAAGTGTTATGAATTAGCTGGAGATACAGAGGCAGCCCAAAGTACAACTAAAGTTGCTCAAGAAAAAGGATTTTCAGAACTGCTTTAGAAAGTAACAATGAAGAATATGATAATTTTTTTCCTTTTTTTTGAGACAGGGTCTTGTGTTGTAGTTCAGGCTGGCCCTCAGCTCACTATGTAGTCCAGGCAAGCCTCAAACTCAGCAATCCTGCCTCTGCCTCCCGAGTGCTGGGATTACAGGTGTGAACCACCACACCTGGCACAGTGGTATATGGTACTGATTGTTGGTGGGCGTGAGTCACCACACCTAGCATTGTATGTGGTTACTGGGGATTGAACTCAGGACCATTGCGCTTGCGAGGCAGGCGCCGGAACCACTGAACCAAATCTCCGGCCCATGATAAATGTTTTGAAACAAAGAGGAGTATTTTGAGGAAGGCTAACAGCAATGTGTCCATTAGAGTAATACATTTCTAAAATTTAAACATTCACTATATTTTTTAAAGCACACTACCTATGTTTTTAGAGACTGCTTTTCACTCTATTTCACATGAATTACTGAAGAAAACGAAGAGGTAACTTTGAGACTGAGTATTTCCTAAATAGAAATAGAAAAAATTGGTCAACATATTTTTTTTTCAAAAAGTGTACATATGAGCATTCATTTATTAAGCTATATTTGTTGAGCACCTCTTATATGCCAAGCCAAAACTATTAGGTGTAGAGACCATAGCAGTGAACACATGAGCAAATAAACCCTATTCTGGTTCCTACAGGCAGGTACATGTAGTTTGAGAGACATCACTAAAGTAACATACTCTTGACCTGGATGGATTTAAATGTGAAAGACTTAGAGAACATAGAGCAGAGAGAGGGAGAAAGAAAAATGATCGATTTGAAAGTATGAAATATCTTTGCTTTCATTTCCAATTCAAATAGAATGGAAGAAATTAAAATGTTAGGCTTTCAATTGAAGAGATTTCATTGATTCATTTAGTTTATTCAGCAGCATTCATGGAGCATTTATTAAGTAGTAATGTTATGTACTAGCATGCTTTCCTAAAATAAATATTGTGTCAGTTTTCTATAGTTTAAACTGTTTTGGTAAAACACTAAGATCAAAGAAATGCTTTTTGAAAGAAATCAAGTAAAAAGACAACTCTTTAATGAGTTAATATTAAAATTAACCTAAACTATAGGTTAGCATTTGTATATTCACATCATTAAAAATTTCTACTACTAATTGCATTTTAAGGAGACACTCGTCTATATGAATTGGTGTTAGTCTATGAACACAAATATTCAAAACCTTTCCACCTTTTATCTAAGCAACTTTTTCTTATGTTCCATTTATACTTCATAAATCCATTATAAGCCCATCTGGAAAAGCAATTATTTCCAGGCATCAACTAATTTACTAGACTTCCTTCAATGGATATGCGGTTTCTACTTTAGACAACCAATTTCCATAGCAAATCAGGTGGATTTGGTTTCTGCGTCCCTGTTTATACATAAGCTAAATTAAGAATATTGCCATCACAGATGTAACTACTAGCCAAAGTGGAGGCATAAGACTTGGAAGTCACAGTCACACAAGCAAGTAGTAGAACCTATGTCCAGAGTACAGCCCCCCACTTTTAGGTCCAAGGCTCTTTCCCTGTGTAAGAATTCTGTTGAATGGCTCTGCAGTTCAAAAGTATAACGGAAAGTAGATGAACTGAACACTTAATATCTATGCATTAGCCATTTACCTTTTTTAAAATTTCAAGAGGCTTGAAGTTGTACCTCTGTGATATGGGAAAAAAAGAAAGTCTCATGACATCAAATAGGAAAATTTCAGTGAAAGATATAAAGATATTGATCGTTTGTGTCCACCAAATAGTCTTAGTAGTAATAAAGCCTTGATGTATGAGTATTATACTCTGCTACACTAACATCCTAAACTTCCAAGAGCTACTCAGTATATGGGATCAGTGAATCAAATCTTTGGCTATCAAGTACTTATTCATGTCTGTCTCCATCTGTCTGAGAAAGCACAGAAGAGCTCCTTACTTGCTTCACAAAGTACAAAGAACACCATTTTTCTGCATTAAAAAGGAAATGAGGATTTGTTGTACTCAATAAAAGAAAAGAGAACTACATGAGCAAATGTAGAGATATCTATGTCATGTCAATGAAAACAACACAAAGTCCCATATCCACATGTGTCTATATGAATACATTTGTAAAACATTCAGTATTTAAATACTACATTGAAACAGAGAAAAACCTTTAGGCCAAGTCATTCAGAATAGCCTCTACTCTATTCACTTTTAATCTTATTATAGCAAATGTAGAAAATATACAAAGCAAAATTAGCAAGCTTTATAAAACTTTCCAAAAAGACTGGTATAAAATAGCATCATTGGTGGTTTCTCTTGTTGTGCAGAAGCTTTTTAATAAGATGAGATCCCAATTGTTGATTCTTTCTGCTAGTTCCCATGGTGCTGAAATTTTGTTCATAAAATCTTTCTCTGTGCCAATGTCTCCAAGAGTTATACATAACCTACCTTCTAGCAAGTTTAGTGTTTCTGTTTTAATATTTAGGTCTCTAATCCACTTTGATTTTAGTTTAGTGCATGGTGAAAGAACCACCAACAAAGAGAAAAGACAACCTACAGTTTAGGAAAAAAAAATTAACAGCTCTTTCTCAGACAAAGGACTACTAACTAGAATACACAAAAACTTAAGAAAAAAAAACATCAGGCCCCCTAAAGTTAAAGATCTAATTCTAAAATGGGCATCTGAAATAAAGATACTTTTCAGATGAAGAAGTGAAAACAACAAAGAAACATAGGAAATGTTCAACTTCACTGGTCATTTGAGATATGCCGATGAAAACAACACTGAGATTGCATCTCACTCCAGAAAGAATGGCTGCTATAAAGAAATCAACCAACAACAAATGCTGGTAGGGCTGTAGGGGAAAAGAATCCTTCTCTACTGTTGGTGGGAACCAAGACACTGTGGAAATCAGTGTGGAGACTTCTCAAGAAACCTAGCATTAGAGGTTTCATGTGGCCCTGATATTTCCCTGCTAGGCATATATACAAAACAATTAAAAGCAACATATCACAACATATGTGCCTCCATGTTCATAGCAGCTCAGTTTGTAATAGCTAAAATCTTGGAAACAGTCCAAATGCCCATCAACTGGAGACTAGATAAAGATGTGGGTTTTCTTTTTCATAAAATGGAATATTACTCACCCACAAGGAATGATACATTTGAGTCTTTTCTACTTAAATGAATGTACCTTCAGGATATAACCAAAATAAATAGGACACCACTGAAGTTTAAATATCATATTGTTTCTCTAGTAGGAAATACTCAAGGTGTAAATGAAGTCCAGGATGTATTTATTATAGTTACTGTGAAATAGGAAGAAAAGGTTCAGAAGGAAAAGGGAAAGTGGGTAAGGGAAAGTAAAGAGGGGAAAAATTATAAAATTTTTAAAAACAGAAGCAAAGCTTTTGTATATAGGAAGATTGGGATAGACAGGAGGGCAGAGGAATAGGGAGAAAATGTATATCAAGGTAAAAAACTGTAAATGCTTTTCCTTTATGTTCTAAAATGTCTGGAAGTGTTAGTGGTAATTAGATGTAAGTATCAAGGTATTCACATTATTAATGAAAGCATGATGTATTTACTACTGAAAGTCATTGAAAAAGTTTTATTCTCTGCTAAAATATTCTCTGTTAAGCACAATATTCTTCCAAAAATTCACAGAAGACATGAAAGAAAGCACACAGTGTTGAGATGAGAGAAAGATCAGCAGAATTGCTGAAAAATCAACTAGACACATGTGACTCTTAGCTAAGAAACAAAGCAGATCAGCGTTTTGCAGAATTTGTTGCACAAAGTAGTTGCCTCAGTTACTTTCCTTTTCCCTGGGCCAAGATACCCAACATCCACAATATGAGGCAGGTGAATTCTGTCATGGCTCAGGATTAGTCCACAGCCAGCTGGCTCCAAGGCAGGAGGTGTGGCGGAAGGGAGTGACTGTGGGCAGCTGGCCCTGGCTTGGTGGAAAGGAAGTAGAGAGAGAATGGAGGGCTGAGCTGGAAAAGTGATGCAGGCTTTTGGGGCCACACCCATGTGACCCACCTTTTTCATTGGACTTTCTGACAATAAATCAGCTTTGTATCATGCCCCATGACCCAATCACTTTCCAAACACTGGACATGTGGAGCATCATTTTAGATCTGAACTGTAACAATACTCCCCATGAATATATTCTAAATGAATTTTGAGAAATTAAGAACGATCTGTGTTAGCCAGCTGTCTACTACTGTAACAAATAGCCGAGATGATCAACTTCTAAAGGAAACAGGTTGACTCTGGAGGATCTTGCCTGGGCTCAGTTGCTCACGGACTCCAGCCTGTGATGAGCCAGCACATCACGGGGCCAGGGCAGAGCCTGCTGCTGATCTCATGACCAGGACCCAGAACTATAAATGTAAAAAGAAGAAGACAATGGTGTTCTTGTCCCTAGTCCCCTTCAGGCACCTCCCTTGTGGCCTAAGTCCTCCCCCTGGCTCTACCATTTAAAATCATGTCACCTCCAAATAACACCAAATTGGAGTCAAAGCCTTTAACCTGACACAAAGATTCATGGTATCTTTCTGCTCGGGATGAATACAAAAAAAAATCATTTTGACAATACATACAGAAGCACCACAGACCATAGAAATGATACAAATGAACACCATGCACTTCTTTCACAGTTATACTTGGCCATGTGTCAGGAGGAGCTAGAAGTACATAATGGCTGCATCTATACATTTCCATAATTGTAGCTAAATCAACGTTATGCAGAATGCATGTAAATATCACCCATAGTGCTACTTTGGCCTCAGTCTAGGCAACTCTAGTAAAATTCCCTTGCTTGCATGGTCTTTAGTTAAAAAATCCACCCAAAAATTAGGATATGGATGCCTAAGCGGGCAGCCAATGAAGGTGAGTTTTTTTTTTAATTGAATTCTTTATTGGTACAATTTATATACATCTCAAAATCACATATAACATTGGGAAATTTGTACCAGTATATGCCACAAGTTAATTCTCATTTTTACCCATATCCCTACCCATTCCCCCCTCCTCCCCCCTTATACATGCTCTTTTATTTTCTTTCTGTATCATATTTATTCCTTCCCCTCATCA